>JACGTJ010002018.1:16045-36853 GCA_014858695.1 Chrysomya rufifacies | reverse complement strand
TTCAGTTCTAGATCAGTTCTAGTTCAGTTGTAGTTGAATTTCAGTTCTGTTCAAGACAATTCCAGTTCAGTTTTGGTTAATTATTAGCTCTGTTGTATTACGCAATATCCAATCTTTTAAATGATAATTCAATATATGATTATTTATATGAGTTATCAATTTATTTTACAAAACTCTAACAATCATTTTCTCTAGCAGCCGAATTCCATAAACGATTTTTGGTTTTTGCATTCATTTTGTCCTGTCTTGAGATGGGTTTCAAATGAGCAGCATCCACTATGTCCCTAAAAAAATTGTATTTTTTCTTAAATTTACATAATTTTATATGCCTATAAAGAAAACTCACTTAAATTCATCATAACTTTGTGTAGTATTAACAGCTCTAAGTTTTGCATCATTTCGAAGAGAACGTAATTCTCCCGATTTTAAAGTCTCCATACAAATTTCCTGTAAATATTGTAATTCTTCAGGTGTTATTTTTGCTTCGATATTGTTTGAAAACATTGTTTTTTCTCTAGTATAATAAAATGAGTTATTGACTTGACTATTTATTAATTATTTTAAAAAATAAACGATTGTTAAATATTGTCAATGGCAACAAAAATGAATTACACGTTGCCAGATTAATAAAAAAAGAAAGAAAAACTTGTTCCCTTCCTTTAAAAACAACAAGAAAATGTTGAAATAATTGTGTCCAATTAAATTAAAGGCACACGACTTAGATAACATATAACTTTTGGACATTGATGATTTTGAAAAATAAACACTAATAATTTGTATATGTATTAACAAGTACGAATGTTATATTCGGCTTGGCCGAATCTTGAATACCCACCATCAAAATATATTAAAGTATATTATATATATTTTGTGCCCATGCAACGAAAATTCCATCGTTTACATCCATTCATTTGATATTTGTGATAAAATACATCAGAATCACGGATTTTAGTGAGTGGCTGGGGAACGCTCATTTTTTTCAATATTCTTCCTGCTATCAAACAGTCAGTCTAAAATTTAATTTTTGTATGTCCTTCCTTCCTTCATATTTAGGTAGAAATATGCTTCAAAAGGCGTATTTTTATGAGCGAGCAAAAAAAAATGAACGTATGACGCCTATTTTTCGCATTTCAGTTTCCCGTTACTATATTATGTTTTATCTTGGTACTTTCATCCGTTTCATATTTATGATATATTATGTACTAAAATGCTCCAAAATTGCGTATTTTCATGGCTTCTTGGTCCATAACTTCCTTATTTATAATCCAATACCAAACAAACCTTATATAAGAGAAATATTTTTGCCAAATTTCGTCTTCCTAGCTCATCCGGTGCGATCTCTATCGTGCTTTTAACAAACAGACAGACGGACATCTCTAGATCGACTTAGAATCTTACCAGGACCCAGAATATATATACATGTTAGGATCTTGGACGAATATTTAAACATGTTACAAACGGAATGACAAACTCAATATACCCCCCATCATTTTTTGATGGTAGGTATATATTAAAATTTCTAAATTTAGTTAAATTATTTAAAGATAAATTGCACTATTTAAGTATTTTAAATCTTATCTTTCGGCATAAGAAATATGTCACACATATTAATATCTAGCGAGTTTTGGTATAAATAGGCTCTAATGGTTTGCAATATTTCAGTAGTTGGTATTGCATCAACATGTTGAAGATTGTGATTTTATTGTCGGCTATAGCTTGTGCTTTGGGTGCTGTCATACCTGAGGGTATGGTGCCCGAATTGGATGGACGTATTGTTGGCGGTGTTGCTACCACCATCAGCAACTATCCCTGGCAAATATCTTTACAGCGTAGTGGCTCTCACTCTTGTGGTGGTTCCATCTATAACTCTAAAATCATTATTACTGCTGCTCACTGTTTACAATCTGTTTCCACTTCGGTGTTGAAAGTACGTGCTGGTTCTTCTTACTGGAATTCTGGTGGTGTTTTAGTGGGTGTTGCTGCTTTCAAGAATCATGAAGGTTACAATCCCAGCACCAAGGTTAATGATATTGCTGTCATCCGTTTGTCTTCCTCCTTAACCATGTCCTCCAACATTAAAGCTATCGGTTTGGCTACTACTGCTCCTGCTAACGGTGCTGCGGCTGTTGTTTCTGGTTGGGGTACCACTTCCTCTGGTGGTAGTATTCCTTCCCAATTGAGATATGTTAACTTGAAAATTGTTGGCCGCACCCAATGCGCCTCTTCCACCTATGGTTATGGTAGCCAAATTAAAACCAGCATGATCTGTGCCTACACTGTTGGTAAGGATTCCTGTCAAGGTGACTCTGGCGGCCCATTGGTATCGGGTGGTGTTTTGGTTGGTGTTGTCTCCTGGGGTTATGGTTGTGCTTACACCAACTATCCTGGTGTATATGCCGATGTTGCTGCTCTTCGCTCCTGGATTATTAGTGCTGCTTCTTCCGTTTAAATTTGATTGTTAATAAATATTTGCATACCTGAGAAAAAACTTGTATATTTTGAATAACTTTCTATAGACTGCATTTAAAAATTTGCAATTTTGTTGGAGTTCAAAAAAATAGTATTGAATTCTAGCCAGATTGAATGGTGCGATCCTTGAAAACAACATCTTCATATTAGGATTGTTCGCTTAACTTTTGGACTAGTTCGGCATAATGACAGTAATATAAAATGCATGCTTTCAAGCAGTCCTCCCACTTTCAATTCGAAGCCATCTAAAGTGTCTGATTTAAGAAGGGCAGTGGTAAGGTCTAATCAGAAAGGGAAGTCGGAAGGTATTTCATTAATGGCCTTAAAGAAATAGTATATTTGTGAGGAAGCTAAAGTAGACTAGTATTAGAATGCCTTCATAAAGGAAATAGCATCCGGCAGACGGAAATGCGTATTCCGATGCATTGGGTTCCCAGATGATATTATACTTTTGGTTTATGAAATTTTTCAAATTGTTTATTATATCGTCGAGTTATTGTCAAAAACCAATTTTATTTTAAATATAATAATTGTTTTTGTTTTGCTAATAAAAAATCACACAAACAAACACATCACATGTACCATAAATCCTTGATTTGAATTTGTGAAGACGTTACAAAAGACAGAGACTTCATTGTTTCACTGAAAATTTTATTGATTTTCGGTTCAACATTTTGTGTATTAATCAACTTAAGTGAAGAGTATATAAGATTCGGTTTTTTTGAAGATATCTGGACCATTTATAAATCGATTTTGCCGAATTTAAATAGCAAAATTTTCGCGAACCTACGGAATGATTTGATATACATATTGTATAGCTTTATGGTTGGGGACCTTCATAAACGACAAACCAACCAACCGGCGGACGGACGGACGGGCATGCATATTTCGATTTGTTTTGAATCCCTCAGATCAAAAATGTAGAAATTACAAACTATACCCTTCACTATAAGTGAAGGGTATAAATTCTTATTAAAATTCTTATTAAAAATTTTATCATCAAATAAAGTTTCCTAACTATTAATTTCATTTAAATCTTGAATTATATAACCTAAATTATATACTCAGTTTTAAATTCATATTTTCCATGCATATTTTTTCAATCTATCATGCAAGTACATATTATCGATTTTTTTTTTTAATGCATAAAATTATCAGCCTTGAATATTACTGTTAAGAAATCCCTGAACTTTAAAATTGCTTTCAATTTTGTTATCCCCCATTTTGTAATTTTTCTATATTTATGATACTTTTGTTAATTTTAATGATAATAAATGTATATAAATTGTATGCTTTTCATATGAACAAAGATAATTAAATTTTAATCAATTTAAATTAAATTTGTAGTATAAACGTAAAACATTTGGAATTCCCCCCACAAAAAGAAAACAAATTAGATTGATAAATTTGGAAAAATTATCATGTATATATCAAATGACAAATGAAATTTTGGGGATTTAAGTACAATATTTGATTTTTCTATAAATTTGGATTAAATGTTATAAAATTGTAAAACAAAATTTTATAGAAAATTTGAAAATTTATTTAATAATTAAAAAAAAAATATTTTAATTATGTAAATTATAGCAAAAACTAGAAATAAGAAAAAAATTAAAACATCTGTAATATGTTTCTCATTCTCAATACATCGTTTATAAAAATTTAATTTAATTGCTATACAATCAATTTAAATACAATTTAATAAGTTAATACAAACAAATGTTAAAAAGCAACAAGGAAAATTGTGTTTTTAATTTAACGCCCCCCAGGTGGAATCGAACCACTTCGACGTTAATCGACTACAGGTTTGAAGCCTGCACCCCGGACCACCGAAGTTCAGTGGGGCAATAAGTTGAATGAATCCCAGAGTATTTAAACTTCCTACACAATAAAAAAGAATACGAGAGTTGTAAAAACAAAACCATAAAAAAACATACACCATGATAAAGTAAAACTAAAGCATACGTTAAGGCGGCACCATTAAAGTAATTCACCATTGAATTAAATGATGCCAGATTACGAATATGGCATCATTGTCAATTTAAAGGAAAAGTTCCATTGTGGAAATTTTTCCACAATTTGGTTAACATCAAATGATGCTTGTGTTTAGTTATGAATTGTAATTCAATAAATGCAACTAGAATCTCTATAGCTGCAAAAAAATCAATTCTAACTAGAAATTTGTTGTTGTAGAAATTAACATTTAAAGAAAATTTTGAATTTAAAAATATTTATAAAAAAAACTAGTTTTTATAAAATTTTGTTGAAAAAATAATTGGAAAATTTTCTGTAAAAATATAATAGAAAAAAAAATGATCGAAAAATATTTAATAAAAAGAATTTTAAATAATTATTTATATATAAAAAATTGGAAAATATAATAGTGAAACGAATTTGTACTAAAAAAATTCGCTTTAAAAAAATAAATTTTAAGACTATTTTGAAATCAAGATTTTTTATATTGAATATAAATATCTTTTTATATTGAATATAAATAGGAAATTTTTATTTAATTAAATAAAAATTTTTTAAAATGTCTTTTTAGAAAAAAATTTTAATAAATATTTTGTATACAATTTTATAAATTTTAAAATTTTCAAAAATATTTTATTGTCTTTTATGAAAGTTTAAAGCGATTTTTTCAAACCAATTTTTGGTGAATTTATTCTAAAAAAAATAAAATTGGAAAACAAGTTTAATTTGAAATTTAAAAAAAAATCGAAAACTTTTGTATCAAAAACTAAATTTTGGAAGAATTTTGAAAAAATTTGGAAAAATATTTAGAAAATCTTCTAATTTTCACAAAAAAAAAATTGTAACTTTTTCCATATATTTTTTTTTTCTGTACATTTTATAAGAAAAAAGAAACATTTTAGAAAAAATTTCTCTTAAATTTTTGAAAACTTCTTTAAAAATATAATTTTTTGCTATAAATTGAAAATTTTAGAAATTGCATCACCCTATTTTAAAAAATTTACAAAAAAAACATTCGTGATATGAAAAATAGTTTTTAAAAAACTTTTTTTTTATTTATTTATCAAAAAATTTTAAGCGGAAACATAAACTCAATTATTTAATATTCAAAAATGCACAATATTTTTACACAGAAAAAAGTGAAATAAAATTATAAAAAAAAAATTATAAAAAAATAATATTTTTAAGCAATATAAAAAATATAGGGAATGTATTGTGTAAATTAAAGAAAAGAAAACTAAACTAAAACTTTAAGCGAGAAGTTTTACTTCCAGACCAAGAAAAAAAATAAAATTCCATAAGAATTATTATTTAAAATAGGATTCTAAAGATAGACCACATGTTAAGTACCGATGTGTAGTACATTAGATGTGTATGTATGTAATTCATTTGCGAGGTTGTTGAATGTTAATTTGAGGTTTGTTAGCAACATGTACTGGTGGTTTGGGATTATGAGCCACCTGGGCTGCTTGAGGAGTATAATCTGAATTTCCCTTAACCGGAGCTCCACTCACCGACATGGCATTTACATTAACAGGTTGCTAGAAATAACAAATTATTTAGTTAAATACAATTTATGAAAATTAATTTAGAAAAACAATCTTACAGTTAAACCCGTACAATCCTCGGCATCTTTAGCAGGACGTTCAGGATTTGGTGTTTTATGTTGTACAATACGCATGCCACCAGCCTTAACTGGAAATTTATAAAAATTTTAAAGAAAACATATAAATACGTTTCTAAAAATAACCCTCTAACTCCTAGACCCCAACAAACATGTTCTTATTGACACAATTTTTAAGTCAATAACAAAACATTTGAAGGTCAACTTTAATTATAATTGAGTCATTTTTAAAACAAACATATATTTTATGTGTTTTTTCTATTTGTTAATGCGCAATTAATTTTAGCACACAAACAAATGTTTAGTCTCCAAAATCTTACCTGCTGGTGGATGTCCAGCTAATAAATTGGGTTGTTGTTCATCAGCCATATTTGTTTCTAATAGTTTAAAAATTCTAGAATTAATAAATTTTTACTGTTGGAATATTTCAGTTTCAATGTTAAACAAATTTTAAACCTAGTTCTAATTACCTTTTTCTATTAACAACTTTACTTGTTTTATTTTTGTTTTTTGATAATTTTTATCGCGTTTATTTGTGACACGACTGCAACTTTTTGTAGTTATCTGTTTTTAAATTGTATTCTTTTATTATGTTCTATTCTTTATGATGAATTGTTGTATTTGTCGGCTTTTTCCTTTTTCGCGTTTATTTATTTTTTGTTGTTTTTGTTTTTTAGTTCTTATCTTAATTCCGTTTTGTTCATTGCACAAGGTAAATGCACTTAATGATGATGGCAAACAGTGTTGTATTTTTTTAACCCTTTAGTGGTCATGTTAAAAAAGAAAAACGTTAATTTTGAAATGTATACACTTTAAACCATTTTCATTTTTAATGATTTTGATTTAAAAAAAATTAAAGAGAAAACTTTTAATAGAAGTTTAACCTATTACAGAAATGTTAAATAATAAAAAATTAAATAATTACTAAATTAAAACTTAAAAAAAATCAAGGAATTCTATAAATTTTAAATTCTAAGACAAAAACCAAATCTGCTTTAGTTCAAAACAGTCAAAGCGCTACAAAACAAATTTAAAAGTTTCAATTTAGGAATAAGAAGCTTGTATTTTTAAAGGTTAAAATAAAATTAAGATTCATTACATAGTTATGTATAATAATATAATTTTATAGAAAAAGTCTAACCAAAAAATTTAATTTTTACCAAAACTAAACTTAAAAAAAATGCAAGGAATTCTATAAAATATATATTTTTTTAAATTCTAAGTAAAACAAAAGGAATTCAAAAGTTTTATTTAAAAGCTCTATTTTCTAGTACAACTCGTTTCAATTTAGGAATTAGAAGCTTGTATATTTAAAGGTTAAAATAAAATTAAGATTCATTAAATAATTACACGCATCAAAAAATTAAAAGAAAAAATATTTTCTAAAATTTGAAATACTATATTCATTAAACTTTCATTGCAAATGTTATGTCATTGTGCAAGAATATAATAAATCTGAATAAATAGTTATGAGCATTTAAATTAAGTGAATTTTAACAAAGTCTTAAGAAATGTTAATACAAAACATATCATAATAAAATTGTTTAACTGTCACAAAAATTTTTATATAAAAGAAAGTAATATAACTTTCAACTTCGAACGAAATGTTTAGTCAAATTAGTTATACTCTTTTAAGACAACGACCTAATTATTATTATTTTTTTAATCAGTAATTTTTTAAATTAAAGAATTATTGAATCAATTTACTATTTACCGCAAACCGACATAAAAAATAGTTGGCAACAATGGAAACAGCTGGCATCACCAAACCAACAATGACATTTTAATTTAGATAGTAAAGTTAAATACATTTTAGTTTAATTGATAAACATTAAAAAGAAAATCAAATATACGGATATTACAGATTATTGTACATTCATGCAAATATAGCAAAAAGAAACAAAAATATAACGAATATATATAAAATAGTAATTAAACTAAAGAAAACATGAAGGATGCTAAGGTAAAAGAAAACTGCTAAAAAAATCGTGACAACTTAAAAAAAAAAAAACATTAAAACCATAGAAATTACATCATATGTAAATTACCTATAATAATGGAAATTTATAAATTTATATTATTTGTTATATCCGCTTGCGAAATAACAAATTGTCTGTGTTCTGATATTATCCCACAGAATTTTCCAGTTTTAAAAAATGATAATTTATTGAGAGCGGCACGTGGTGAACCGGTAGATCGTGTACCCGTATGGGTAATGAGACAAGCCGGTCGTTATTTACCAGAATTTCAAGAAGTACGCAAACAACATGATTTCTTTACTATATGTCGGACTCCTGAATTGGCCTGTGAGGTTACTATGCAACCTTTGAGACGTTTTGATTTGGATGCTTCAATTATATTCTCTGATATATTGGTAATACCACAAGCTTTAGGTATGACGGTCGAAATGCACCCAGGAGTGGTATGTTAAAATTTGATTTTCTCTTTTTATTAAATATATACTTTATTGTTTTGTAATTGTATTGTATTGTAATTCTTTAGGGTCCAGTATTTCCTGAACCTTTACAAACTCCTGCTGATTTGGCTAAACTAACACCAGACGGTGCTGTCAATCGTTTAACATATGTGGGAGACGCTATTACTATGATGAGACATAAGTTGGAGGGAAAAGTACCACTAATAGGTTTTACTGGTGCACCGGTTAGTTTTAATGAATATTTTTATACTATATTAAAAACAAATAAAAAACATTATTATTACTAAATTTGTCAAATTTATTTTTTTACAGTGGACTCTTATGGGTTACATGATTGAAGGCGGTGGCAGTAAAACCATGTCCAAAGCCAAATTTTGGCTTACCGACTATCCAGAAGATGCTAAAAAGCTTTTAGCTATGCTAACATCATCAATAGTAGACTATTTGGAAATGCAAGTAAAAGCTGGTGCACAACTTTTACAAATTTTCGAATCTTCAGCCGAGCATTTATCAAAAGAAGACTTTTTGAATTGGTGTGTTCCTTATATTAAGGAAATTAATGATAAATTAAAACAACGTTTAACAGATCAAGGCATTCCTTTAGTACCCATGGTAATTTAAAAGAAATGTAATCTAAAGTTTGTAAATATATAAGTCTGCTATTTTCAGACATTATTCGCTAAAGGTGCTGGGCATTCTTTGGCTGAACAAGCCAAATTGGGCTATGAAGTTATCGGTCTTGATTGGACAGTTGATCCTGAAGAGGCACGCAAACAAGTTGGTCCTAACATAACATTACAAGGTAATTTGGATCCTCAGGATATGTATAAAACACCCGAAGAAATACGCGAATTGGTGAATACTATGGTACGCAAATTTGGAAAAACTCGTTACATTGCCAATTTGGGTCACGGTATAACACCTCAGACACCAATTGTCAGCATGGAAACTTTAGTAGATGCTGTTCATAAAGCCTTATAGATTAAGTTGAACTTTTTGTTAAAGTTAAAAAACAAAAAAAAAAAAAAAAAAAAAACTAACGCAGCAATAAAAAGATGGTAAAGGTTTGTTAATTTTTATAGAACTTTTCTGCAGTTTCATTTTATTTCTTCAATCTGAGTATCTTTGATTTCTTTTATAACTTGATCATATAACATTAAAGATGACCCAAAACAAACCAGCAAAGTTCCTATAATAACATCTGAAATTTAAAATGAATATCAAATTATAGTTATCTTCAAAAATATACATGTTAAAATTTACTTTTTCCGGGAATTCTCTCTCCCAGTAGATAACCCGTAATAGCGGTGAATGCAAATGTCAATGAATTTGCAACAGGCACTGCAGCCGTTATATTACAAGACTGCAAAGTCCAAACATATAAAACACTACCCGACTGATTAAGCAAAAATGGTATCCAATATTTTAGCCTTAATGCTATCGTTTTAAGCTCTAGCCACACATTTTTTGCCGCAGAACCGGTATTTATTTTTTCTATTCCTTGACTACCCAATTTAATGAATGGATTTGTACAACCCCAGAGTAAACCTACCGCAATTAGGGAAACTAAAATTAAATAAAATTTCCAATTTGAAATACATAATTAATAATCAAGAACTTACGAATGTTATAAAACATAGCAAATTAAATTCAGCTAGCTACTTATGCTATAAAAAAACCCTAAGATATATTAAGATCTCTACTGATTTTCAATAAATAATATTATTAAATTATTAATGTTTTAGTGTAATTTGTTTTTATTACAAAATATTGTCTGGGTGTTTCCATTCCTGTGTTGACATTTCCCAAACAACAGCTGACTGTTATTGTGAATGATTGCTATTGCTCAAGTTTCATTTTAAACAAATCGCTATAAAAACATTTCACAGTTTGAACCCGTAGTTTCCGAACGAGTAGTCCGATATCAATAAAATTTAGTAATAGTAAAGATGTTAGCATCAAATAAAGGCAAACAATTTCAAATTTGTAAAAATCGCGAAAACGTGAACTATTTTTTACCAAATGAGTGAACACATTTGGTAAAAATTTTCAAGTATTAAAGCTTTAATACGAAATTTTACCAATACTACACAATTTTTATACCAAAATTTACTTTATCCTTTATAATAATATAAAATGATTTCTTCTTTTTATCTAAATGAAGGTATATAGTTAAAAATTCTACATTTTGTGAACATTGTTTACGTTTTTCTTGACCTTTTTGTGGGTTTATGTTACCGCGAATGCCTAATACTCTTTCATTTAATAAATTAAAAAATGTAATAAATTCAAAAATATTAATATGTACTACTTAGTTATACAAAATCTGAGTAATTTTATAATAATACAAATATCATTTTTCAAAGCGATATTTATTTATTATAGATGAGATCCCGAAATATTCCAAAAAATAATGAAAAAATTGCTCACAATAAAGAAGAGCGTTTCGTTAAAGAAAAAATAATTTAAACTTTTTTTGTTTTTGTAGAGATTTGCATAAACTTTATGCGAAAAAGTAAGATTTACTGCGATTAACAGTTCTTTAAATTCTTAAATGCACATTTTCGTGCAACTTAAAAAATGGTTTTAATATGAATTACACTAACTGTATGTGTTTATTAAGTTGTTACAGTTTGCTCTCGAAATTTTTTACAACTAATACTTATTCGTTTCATTTTAAAATAATTAGAAATTAATTTAATTGTTAATTATGTTNNTTTGTTTCAATTTAAAATAATTGGACATTAATTTAATAGTTAATCAATTATGTTCACTAACAAAGTGAATATTATAGCGGTAACCCCTTAACCAAACACTTCCCAAATAAATAATTGAGAACTAGATGTCGCCTGTATTTGCAGTTGTTGATAAACGTCAAAAATGAGATGGCGTTGACGTTTGACAGTTCTCCCTTTCTTTTACGTCAGGCTTTCATTTCCGATAGGTTGGTTTTTATAAAATTTTATAAAATAAATCCAAAAACATCATAAAAATCTTAAAATAATTAGCAAAATGTTAAACAAAAATAAGTGTAGTTTGTGTTTATATAAAAATATACCCCAAAATTGTGTTAGTTAACTGTGAATTCAATGAAATATAACAAAAGACAAATTTATTAAAATTAGCGCCTATACATTACTATACTAAAAGTGTTTTGTTGTCTAAAGTAAAGTAGTAATTGAAAACAAAATGTTAATAAACAAATTTCTATTGATTAATTTTGTAGGACTTTGAATAGCAGATAAGCATTTTCATAACCAGAAAAATGGCCAAAACAAAGGGTGAAAAACGTAACAAATCCGCCATCAATGAAGTGGTTACCCGCGAGTGTACCATTCACTTGGCCAAGCGTGTACACAACATTGGTTTCAAGAAGCGTGCTCCCCGTGCTATCAAGGAAATCCGTAAATTTGCCGAAAGGGAAATGGGTACCACTGATGTCAGAATCGACACCCGTTTGAACAAGCACATCTGGTCCAAGGGTATCAGGTTAGTAGTCATTAATTTACATTACCTTTTGTTTACATTATATAGTTTACTAATTATGTACATTATTTTCTTATTACAGATCCACTCCTTTCCGCGTACGTGTACGTTTGGCTCGTCGTCGTAATGATGATGAAGATTCTCCCAACAAATTGTACACTTTGGTTACTTATGTTCCCGTACCCACTTTCAAGAACTTGCAAACTGAAAATGTTGAATCCAACGATGATTAAATTCTAAGTTAGATATGACGTATATTCCCGGCATTAGTGTTTATTACCAGTTAAGGTAATATATTTTGTTTGGGAATTAATGTTTTTATATACATACAAGTTGTTTGTTCTAAAACGGGCTTAGGTTTAAAAAGAGAAAAAAATAAACTAAAGAAAAAATATTTCCATTTTATTGGAGCAAGAAAAATAAAAGTTTTTATTTTATACACAAAGATTTTCTTTTGATTTTATGCAAGTTATTGTTGTTGTTGATGGCGTATGGAGAAAAAGTGATGTTTTTTTATTTCGAAAAGGAAATCGTTTACTCGTAGTATTAATAATTTTGAATATTTGTAGTGAGATATTACTTTTTTTAAATACCTATTTTGTATATATCGCTCAGAGTTTACTTGACGTTTTTTTATTTATGTTTTGCATTGTTTTTTCTAAAAAATTTATGATATTTCGTATTGATTCAATAAGTGAATTTTTAATTGTATTTTTTAAATTTTCACTAAATATCTCGTTTTTGTCTTAATAATATAAAAAAGAACAAAATTTGTTTCGAAATATAATCTTTGAAAACAATTTTTTTAATGAGGAGGAGGAATAAGGAAACGATTATCAAAAATTTGTTTTAATTAAAAATAAGAATTAACATATAATTTAAATTTGAAATGATTAAAAAGTATTTAAATTAGAATTCATAAATGATTTTTTGTAAAAAATTTTTAAATTTTTTGAAAAGTTTTGAAAATTAAACTATAAAGTACCAAATATATATATGGATATATTATAACGAAATACAGGGATATTGCAAAAACTATGTCTGGGTTAAATGAAGATATGGAACAAAATTTATTAAAATCTGTTAACTTTCAATTTTCCAACCAAAATTATATGTTTTTTTTATCTAAAAATCATTAATTGGTTTTACATCGTTGAAGAGTTAGAGCAAAAATAGTTAAATCTGTGATCTCTTAAATTTCTCCCCAAAAATATGAAAAACATTTGCGGTTCCACTCGAACTACAAATAAGATTCCCGTCCCAGTATGAACTCTTTTTATAAACTAAACTACTTTCTTATTTAAATTTTTAAAAGATCTATGATAAGATGAAGCAAATAATTATAAATTTGGAATACCGAAAACCCCATTATATTCCAAAAATTTTTATGCATTCAACAAATATGTAACTAAAAATAAAACAAAATTTCTAGGATTTTCAATTTTCAGTGGAACATATTTTTAAAAAATCTCAAAAAAATTATTTCAAGCTATTGTATTATATTGTTGGTTGCATTAATTTAATAAAAAAAACAAGTTTTTAATTAACATTTATTTACATTACTTTATATAATCTTCTATATACAGAGAAAAAAAAAACTAACAATTAAATTATTTGTTTTACAGCAATTTCCATCAGTGAAACTTTATCGTGACTCACTAAAGTCACAAAATATTGCTGACTTGTAAACACCTTAAAATTATCAACATTTAAAATATCTCCTGGTAGTATAGAATCACCCAGTAATTCCTGAAAACCCATAACACCTTGATATTGATAAATCATTAAAGGTTTTGTGTATGAATTAGTTAAAATATGTAGAAGAAAATCGTTTGATTTTTCAATAAGATTAAATTTTATTTGTTTGGGCTGCAAATGCGTTAGAGACTGGAATAATGTAAACGTGGAAGAGTTAAGGGATCTAAAGAAAATAAAAAAGATATAAGAGTTTTAACATTTATTTACATTTTATTTTAACTTACCTATAAATATCCACAAATCCTTTATTTAAAGAATTCTCCTGGCCATTACATAAAACAGCTAAATATGTTTGATTTTTAAAGACACCCAAAATCATTTGTTTGGGATTTATTACGGGTAATTTTTGTTCAATTGTTAAAGGATATGTTGTGCTATTATACAGAATCAAAGAGCTATTGGTAAGCACAGCCAATTTGCTTTGGTTTATTTTCAAAAACTGCAAGTAAATAGAAAATTTTTGAAAACTTATATCTAAAGACTGATTTCAGCAATATATTAAAACCGAAAGTTAAACATAAACTTTTTGATAGTTTGAGCTTAATTTCAGATTATCATTAGTTTGAATTTGGGAGTGTATTTAAAAAATTTGCCAACCTGTTGAGGATTCTTGGAATTTTGCATAACACTTTCGGTATTTGTAGCATTTTTGCAATAAATTTGTAATTCTTTGGATAAATTGTTAATAGTATTTTCATAAATCATACATGTTTCATTTATAAATTCGAAATATTTATTTAGATGTGGTGGTGTATTATCCAGAATCTTGTAAATAACTTTAAGGTCTTTTTGTATAAATATTTTTAAATATTCTGCATTTATGGGCTTATTCAAACTTTCAAATCTTTTTTGTATTATAGACCAGGAAAGTGGATCTTGTGGCAGCCAATTAAAATCTAAAACGGAATATTAAGAAAAAAATATACATTAGTTTTTAATCGATATTTAAAATAAAAAATATATATTTTATAAAATATGGCAGCCTTAATAAGCTGACATTTATATATATAAACATTGATAAGAAATTTTGTTATTGTTTATTATTCATTTCGCGATTCATAATGAATTCAAAGTGTTTTGTTTTTAGATTATTAATAGTTTCCATATTAATAATTTCAAAAATTACACAAATTTGTTGTGAAAATAAATTGCCTTTGATTATAAATACTTGGGCTTTTGTGGAAGCTAATAAGGCAGCCTGGTCATCATTGCAACAAGGCGCTACCGCCTTAGATGCATTAGTACAGGGTTGTACTACCTGCGAAGAGCTGCAATGCGATGGTACTGTAGGTTTTGGTGGTTCACCTGATGAAAATGGTGAAACTACTTTGGATGCCATGATTATGGATGGTTCAAATATGAATATTGGTGCTGTAGCTGCTTTAAGGCAAATAAAACAGGCTGCAAAAGTTGCCAGAATGGTTTTGGAACATACCAAACATTCATTGCTGGTAGGTGATGCTGCTAGTAATTTTGCTGAAATGTTAGGTTTTCGACGGGAATCCTTAACTACAGCCAATTCAAAAAAGATTTGGCAAGATTGGCGCAATAATCAATGTCAACCCAATTTTTGGCTCAATGTTATACCGGATTCATCAAAACAATGTGGTCCCTATAAACCTCATAATAATTGGCATCATCATAATGATGATACTAAACGTTATTATGCCTATAAAGTTGATCAATTTAATCATGACACTATTGGCATGATTGTAATAGATGCCAAGGGTAAAATTTTTGCTGGTACCTCAACAAATGGTGCCCGTCATAAAATACCGGGTCGTGTGGGAGATTCTCCTATACCTGGTGCCGGAGCTTATGCAGATAATGAAGTGGGTGCTGCTGTGGCCACGGGAGATGGTGATGTAATGATGCGTTTTTTGCCTTCATTATTAGCAGTTGAATATTTACGTGCTGGGTTGAGTCCTGAAGAAGCAGCCGTTAAGAGTATGTCTAGAATAGTTAAATATTATCCAGATTTTAGTGGCGGTTTGGTTGTAACAGATCGTTTGGGTAACTATTCTGCTGCTTGTGTAGGGTTAGATAAATTTCCTTATTCGGTCGCTTTTGGAGAAACCCAAACAAGAGTTGAATATAAAAAATGTATACAGCATAAGCCGAAAAGAACTGATTTGAAATAAAATTTAAGAATTAACAACAATGTACCTACATATATATGAAAAACATGTTTATATTTATTAGAAACTTATCTAAAAAATTTATAGAGCATACGAATTATATCGCAAGAAATATATTTTTTTTAATTTTGAATAGCTGCGTGTTTTCTTATTAAATTATATAAAATATAATTTAAAACAAATGAATAAATTTTTTGTATTCTATAGGTCAGATTTTCTATTCATTTTTAAATTTATTTGATTATTTATGTTTCTTATTTGTTCTGAACTTATTTTTAATTATTTATTTTTAATTTAATTATTTGTTGATTAATTATTAATTTAATTTATTAAATAAATTATTCTATTCATTTTCTTTATGATAACGTTTCTTTTAACAATATATTAGCTAAATAATATGAAACTTTCAAAATGTCTTACTATCGATATAAAATCGATTTGGTAACTCTCACTTAAACAAAAATGCAACTCTGCAATTTTTGTGTGGTATGCCGCGAAAAAGCATAACAAAGTAGAAAACGCAATAACGAAGCGCAGCGGCAAAGAAATTGTATCAAGCTTGGCAAAAGAAAGAAAATTATTGCAAAATTTTTAAAAAAGATTGTAAAATAATTTGAAATAATTTACAAATAAATAAAGCAAATAACTAAAGAATACACGTAATTAAATAAAATGCCTATACAGTTAGACAAAATTTTAGGCGATATTGCCAATGAAAAAGTATTACATCCCAACTATCAGGGCGCCACAAAAAAAGAAATTGATGACGCCTGGAGTAGAGTGGGAAAAAATAGTAGTTTGTCAGGTAAATAAAACGCATAAAAATCATTGTTAAACAAAATTTAACTAATAAAAGATATAAATGTATGATTCCAGTTCATGAATCTCGTTCCATTTTCAAAGTTTTGCAAAAGAAATATGAACAAGAGAAATTGAAAGAGTCCTCGGCTTGGAAGTTGTTTGGTTTAATGGATCAAATACATAAAAAAGTTGAAGAAAAAGTTGAAACAAAAGAAGAGTAAGTTTTAATGCCAACTAAAAAAATTACACAAAAATTGTAAATTACTTTAATCTAAAGAGAGCCCAATGTGCCCATGGAAGAAGATGAGGAATACGAAATGCTGGAGGTGCAAGAAGAAGAAGATAATGGTCAACCAGGTAACTCAGGTGAATCTGCTTCAGAAGGCGAAAGTCCAGTGAAATCACAAAGTGCTGCAGCTTCGCCAGACAAAGAGGAGAAACCTATGGTAAAAACCTTGAATCGTCAGCAAACTACACCAACTAGCAATGCTCAAGAACATAAAACACCTTCAACAAAAGTGCTGAATTCTTTAGCATCTCATACACCAACGAATAAATCCAACATGGGTACACCACAAACACCATCTGCAACAGCAGCTGCTTTGCAAAAGAAAGGTATTACTATGAAAAAGACAGTAAATCAACAAAATCGTGGTCTAATCAACCAAAATATAAAAGCACAACAAGGTAATTTATCTAAGAAAAATAATATCTTATTCTAGAAGTAGAAAATTTTAAAAATTTGTGTTTCCACAATTACAGGACGCCAAGCTGCCAATGCTGGAGCTATGCATGGCTTAGAGGTAGGAAAAACAATTCAATTGCCCGATTCATTAAAACGCAAATTATCAGAAGATCAACCTATGACACCACAAACTAAAAAAGCTAATCAACAGAGTACACCACAATCTAATAATGCTTCACCTTCAGCTAAATCTGCTTCGCCAACACAGAGACAACAACAGCATACTACCACAGCTCAACTTATGCAACTTAAACACGACCAACAACAACAAACGGCTGCAGCTGCAAATACCGCTAACACAGCTGGTATAAATCTTATAACCATACCAGCTAATCCTTCTGCTACAGGTCTTGTTAATGGTCTCATATCAACTGGCAGTGGTGGACCTTCTTCTTCCACTGCTGCCACGGTAGCTTCAACTGCTTCTACTAATGGTTTCTCACCACGCATAGAAGACATAGATTTTCGCAATGATATTATTTTTGATGCTAACAATGGTGTTAATGGTACTGCTCTTACTGGAAAAGTGGCAAGTTCTTCAGAAATTATTAATTTGGGTAATTTTGACAATTCTTTGCCGCCTACATTTTTCAAAAATCTATGCAATTCTTCACGTCATGAAGCCTTGGGTTTGTATGTGGCAAATGTTATGAATCGTTTACGCCCAAGTTCGGCGGCTAAATTAGAAGTGGGCATTCTAAGAGCTATTCTAGATATAAAAAGTGAGGAATTGGAGCAGTAGTTTGCTTCATGTTTAGCATTAGTTATAGTAAACCGAAACACAGTAATTTTAATGATTTTAAATTAGAAAAAGAAATATTATTACTTATAATTTTTTAAACATCATCGTTTGTCCGCTTGATTTTGCATGTTTATGTTATAAATTCTTAAATTCCATATTTTTAAATTTAAATTATTGTTTTTAAAAATCTTAATAAAAATTTAACTGACTCGATTGGATATAATAAAGTTTAAGTTGATGTAGTTTCTTTCAAACTTTTAGAATGATAGAAAAGAAAATTTAATAAAAATTACCGAAAGTAGGAATTTATATTAAATTTTAGAATTATATTTTTCAAAAATTAAAATTTTCTTTTGATTTGGTTGAGAACTGATCTGGTAATTAGCTTGAACTGTATCAGAAATGAGCTACAATTAAGCTAGAACTGTACAACTAAATTAGAACTGAACCAAACTGAAAATGAGCTGGAACTGAATTGTAATTGAACTAAACGAGAACAAAAGTTGAATAGAATAGAAACTAAACAATTGTAAAGAATTGATCTACAAAATACTAGAAATGAACTAGAATTAAATAACAATTGAACTGAAAATGATCTTATACATAATTAGAACTGAACTACAATTGAAATAAGATTGAATTAGAACTGACCTGCATCTAAACTACAACTTTAATATAATTGAACTATAACTAAAGAATAATTAAACTAGAACATCTATAACTAAAAGAGATCTGAACTAAACTAGAATTAAATTAAAAACTTACAAACATAAACATCTTTTCAAATTGTTAAATATGATTTCTAAGAACTCACCTTTAGCCATTTCAAAACGTTTTAAATTCGTTGACCATTCATATACAGTAACATTTCTATGTTGCATATCGAATATAGCCATAAGATCCACCATTTTCATATTAATTGCCAAGCTAAATGTAATAACTTTAGCATCATAGGCCTTAAAAGTTTGAACAACATCAAAATGATCCAGTTTATAGGCAGAAGCTATATTAAAATGTATAACATTAAAAGTGCTGCTTAAATAGAAAAAATAATTATAACTTACTTTTGTAAATATTTTTCAAATATTCTTTAAATTCCCTGAAATTATTAAAGTTTTCCTTAGAATTCTCTGAGGCTAAGTTTTCCATTTGCCTCTCATAGTTCACATTACGTTTAGTCCATTGATTTTGTGTTAGAAAACCTTCAGGACCTTCATATTTTTCCACTTTAAGGGGATGTTTAAAAATTAAATGATTCTTTATTTGTGTATTAGTGGATGTTGGTACTAAATTATCCATAAACGTTGTAATGTGTTGTTGATTTATATAGTCACTATATAAATTTTCTATGTTATTGGTTAGGAAACGTTTCTCTTCAGCAACATAGCTTACTATTTTCATTTTACCAGGTATTTGTTGTTTAAGATTTTGCAGTAACAGATTTTGTTCGTTAAAAGTGATATTATTTAATTTTCCCAAAACTATAACATTGTTAAAAACATTTATGGAATCTATACTACTAACACCTTGTATTGTATAATTTTCATACAGATAAACAGCATCTTTAATCCAATGGGCAATTGGTATGTTATTAATTAAACTAGTGGATTCTGCATAGAGATTTTCAATATTTAGGTTTTGCATTATTTTTGGTGCCTTTAAGTGATATGGTTTTTCCGGGTTAACTGTGTGTACTATGTCATCTACTAAATTTAAATCGTTAATTAAAACATTATTAAGATTTCCTTGTACAATGGCTTCTAATAGTGACCAATTGCCGGATATTATATGTGGTCCTGAGGTTTTCAAAGTATTTTGTACAAATTCATTGAAATTTAATGAAGTTCCACTTTTTTCGAAGAGAATAAAGTAAAATTTCTGATTAATTAAATAAACTAATGTGAAATGCTTAAAAAATGTAAGAAAGCCTCAGCTTATAGATTTTTTTTAATTATCAAATTAATTTTATAGAATTTATTGAATTCATATGTTTATTCAATTCAAAGTTTATTGAATTCATATGTATAACGAGTGCCATAACTAACAATTAATATAAATTCCATTTTTTATTAAAAAACTCCAGGAGGTATTCTTAACAATACTCTTTTTAATATGGCAAGCTGTTTTTCTTTTTTGGAAATATGTGGCAATTATAGTCTTAAAATAACATGTGGCAGCATTTTTTTCTTTTGCTTAAATTTTTGTAAACACTGTGCAAGTGGTGGTAAAGGAATTTTTGTGATATATTGCTAATGTAATTAATATTTTTTAAAAAAAATAAATATCAAAACTTCGTATATTGTTTAAAAGGTTTATAAAACAATTGCTATTTTTTTTATTAAATATATAATTTATAATCGACTTTCGTTGTGGTTTTGATCCCGGACTGTTTTCACGTAGCAGTGATTGCCAAACATTTACAGAATTTTGACTTTAATCCGAGATATAAATATAATCTGTCTACTGCTATATTGTCTTAGATTTTACACAAACTCTAGTGAAATTATTCCTTCTTTAAGATCAAGGGTGAGTTAGATATAATTGCTGCAAACATCTTTCTGCTATCTGTAGATTTCTTCTGATGGAACAGAAAACTGAACTAGAACTGAATTGGAACTGAACTAGAACTGAACT
>JACGTJ010002015.1:0-10800 GCA_014858695.1 Chrysomya rufifacies | reverse complement strand
GAACTGGAACTGAACTAGAACTGAACAAAAACTGAACTTGAAGCTAGATCTAAACTAGAACTGAACTAGAATCTTGATCTGAACTAGAACGGAATTAGAATTGAATTGAACTAGAACTAAACTAAAATTGAACTAGAACTAAACTAAAACTGAACTATTCAATGTATTAGTGGGTCGTAGCCCCAATATAATATCAAAAACGCGTATCTTGTGAGAATCCCTGGTCTCTACTATAGTCAATAGTATCGACTACGTTCTATATTATATATTAAAACATTATGTCATTCCTTGTTAAAAAATCATTAAGTCCCTGAACTTGCAAATTATTTAAATGTTGCAATGCATACATATATTTATTTATTTTATTTTTTGAAAACAAATCTTATTTATGATGTCAAATTAAAAATAAATTGTTTATTTTTTCTTACTTAAATATCTCAAGATTTGTTTTTAGATATATTTTTAAGTAGTACACACTCTTTTTCAATAAATATATTTTTGATAATATATTTTTTAATATTGTTTAAGCATCTGCTAATAGATTTTTGAATGAGTGTATGCCAATAAAATTTTGTTTATAAATATATATATTTTTTTATTTTATTTTGAAGGTTTTCAAAAAGGTGACATACGACCTTTCTTAGTCGAAGGTCAACAGGTAGGACTGATTAAATCTGATGTGATTAAACAGCTTAATAAATATCCTGAAGTATTTTGTATAAGAGATTGTGAATACACTAAACAGGTACTTTTACAAAAACAAAATTGTTTTATAATTAAAATTTTAAACTATACAATGAATTTGCATTTGTCTCATTCAATACAAATTAATAGGGTATAGTAGAGCTAAATCCAGCATTTCGTGATTATTCAGAACGTACCGAAAAACTTGATAAGGTATTAAGAGAATTAAGATCTAAAGGTTTATTTTCAGCCTTAAAAGGATGGAGGGAAGAGGTAAGTTGTGTTCTTATACCATTTTATTAAATTTAAGCTTAAATTGCTGTCTTTTATTTTATTTTCTCAGTATTACGAGGTCAAAGCCGAGCATCAGAGTCTTTTGAAAATGGATCGTTCGGCTACACCTTTATTTGGTGTTCGTAAATATGGTGTCGATATTAATGGTTATGTACGACATCCTACTCGAGGCCTTTGCATTTGGCTACAACAACGTTCTAATACCAAAGAAACTTGGCCCGGCAAATGGGATAATATGGTGGGTGGAGGTCTATCGGTGGGCTATGGCATTAAAGAAACAGCCATTAAGGAAGCAGCCGAAGAAGCTTCTATACCCAGTGATCTTGTTAAAAATCTCATATCAGCTGGCTGTGTTTCATTCTTTTTCGAAAGTGATCAGGGTCTTTTCCCCAATACAGAATATGTATTTGATTTGGAATTGCCATTGGATTTTGTACCTCACAATGCTGATGGTGAAGTGCAGGCATTTGAATTGTTACCGGCCCAGGAGTGTATCGAACGTATATTTACGCCAGAATTTAAGACCACTAGTTGTCCAGTTGTTATAGATTTTCTTATACGACATGGTTTCATAACGGCTGAGAATGGTGAGCATACTATTTTTGAAATTTAACAAAGAATTAAAAAAAAACGAAATTTCTTTAAAATTTACTAACGAAAAAGAAATTAGGTAAAAATTTCCTTACTATTTTTGAAAATATTAAAATTTTAAATACTTTTTTTGTAAAAAATACTTGGCAAATGAGAATTTTATAAAAATGTCTTAAAAAGGAAATTTGATAAAAGTTTCTTTAAATTTGCCTAAAGAAAGAGCAATTGATAAAATTTTTCTTAGAACAAAATTTTATGAAAATTTCCTAGGAAATTATATTTTAAGAATATAAGGAAATTTTATTAAAATTTCATTAATAAGGTAAATATTTTGAAAATTTCCTTTAAAAAAAAGTTTTATGAAAATTTTCATTAAAAAGTACAAAAAGGAAATTTAATGAAAACTTTCATGAGAAGATGAAAACTTTCTTTAAACAATTTTTAGAAAATTACCCTAAACTAGGTAATTTTGTACAAATTAAAAAGTACAAAAAGGACATTTAATGAAAATTCTCATAAGAAGATGAAAACTTTCTTAAAAAAAATTAAAAAATTTCCCTAAAGTAGGTTATTTTGAACAAATTTCCTTAAATAAGGCGATTTATTAAAAAATTTCTTTAAAAAGTGAAATTTTGTAAAAAAAAATTTCTTCAAAAATAAATAAGTTTTGTAAAATTTTCATTAAAATCGGAAATTTTGTGGCATTTTCTTTTTGAAAAATTTAAATTTTTAAACATTTTCGTAGATTGTTTTTGAATTTCTCTAAAAAAATTAAAAATTGAAATATTTTTCAGAAAAAAAAATGATTTTATCAAAATTAAAAACAAAAATTTGAATTTCGTAAAATATAATATTTAAAAATTTCTCCTTTTTCCAGAATTTTGGTTCACTCAAATTATTGAATTGCTACATGTGCCCCTGCAATCCTTATACACTTACAAACAACGTTTAGAAGAATGCAAACGACAAATGCAACAGCAACAACAAAATCTGGAACAGCTAATAAACCAAAATGATAAAATATTGAATAATAAAATTATTGAAAATGGACACAGTAATAATAAACCACCTTTAACAGAGGCCAATTAAGCACCATCAACAACAACAACAAAAAACACATCATTCACAGAATTAAAGAAAATTTAAGAAAACAACGATTAAAATTTAGCAGAAACAAGACTGCAAAAGACAATTTTAATTTAAGTTACACAAAAAAATCATAAAGCAAGAAAAATGACGTAGATAAACAGCAGCTTCTTTCTATATTTATAAATAAAAAGCTAATAGAAACTATTTTACACTCCACATTTAAAACAACACAAATTTAAATAAATAAATATATATTTACTCTAATGTATTCTTTTTTTGCAAGTTGCTGTGTATAGTTTTATATAGAAATATATATTATAAAACACAATTTATAATAATCAAATTATCTATATTATATACTTAAAAAAATTTAAAAAAAAATATAAATATAAAATATTTATCTATAAACTTACAGCATAATTTTGAAATCTTAATATACATACATATATAAGTAGTGCCTGTTTTTAAAACTTTTTTGTGTTTTTCAAAAATCTAGACAAAAATTTAAACTCAAACTGAAAATATTTTGTGGTAATTTGTATATGATTTGCTTTAAAAATCCTAACTTACCTAATTAAGTGTATATATTTTTATGATTTTTTTGTCTTTAAATAATTATTATATAAAAATGTAGATATGATTATTATGTTATTGTTTTATTAATCTTACAAAACTTTCAATTATGTCAAATCCTAAACAATTTAAGTTAATTTATTTAACTCTAAAATAACTACTTTTAAATTACAGTTTTGTAAAACTTTTTTAAAAAAATTAATATAATGTTCAAAACATTCAATTGTTTTTAAGACATTTATTAAAAAAATAAACAAATTTTTAAATAAACTTATTTAAACTTTATTATTTTCTTTGCTTATAAATCTTTATAACTAAACTTTAACTTTACTCAATATTTATAATAATTAAGTAATTAATTACTTTAATTGATTAAATGTGTGTTGTATGTTTTATGTATTATAAAACCAAAGTGCTCAAATTATGTTCATTGCTAAAAGAAAAACAAATATTTGTAATAATAATAATATTTCTTTTTATATTTTGTTGTTTTTATATTATAATAATAACAATTAACATAAACATAACAAATTACAATATATCAATTAAAAATATAGTCAATATATACTCGTAAAAATAATAAAAAGAAACTAAAAAAAGATCAATTCACAAACTAGTTAAAAATCTGCTAAATATTAAACAAGTTCAAATTACAAATATAATGTTTGCAATTGATCTTATAATGAGTTTTGTAATTTATTTAAAAGAAAACTATTTAAACCTTTCGTTTTTACCTACCACTAACTAATAATAAAATCTTATTTATTTGTATGTAATAATTCCCACAATTTTGCTAATTACTTGTAATGTTTAAAACATCTGTTGCATTAGTTACTATTTTGCCAGTTGTTGTTTTTCTAACAACCTGTTACCTGTTTAATATTTATATGTAGATATATAATTAGTAAAGGAAATACTTACACTTTCTTGCATTTGTTGCTCATTGTTATTTAATATCTTATATGTAGTAATTTTTTATGAATGCACAATTGTTTTCATTGATTTAGCTAAATTATCTTTTCTTAATGATAAATTGCAGTTCTTTGAATTCATGGGAAATATTTTAAAATAATTTCACAGCCTTTAGCAGCAGAAAAAAATAAGCGAGTATACAAAGAGGAGAACTTGTGTTTCTTATTCTTTTATGATCCGGTTTTTAGTTCAGTCCTAATTCGGCTCTATTTCAGTTTTATTTTAAGTTCTTGTTCAGAACAAGTTAAGTTCTAATTTAATTTTAATTCAGCTTTAAGTTCGGCTCTAGGTTAGTTCTTGTTCGGTTCTAGTTCAGTTCTGGTTCAGTTCTAATTCACTATTAGTTCAGTTCTCGTTCGTTCTAGTTTGGTTCTAGATCAGTACAAATAGAGTTCTAGTTTAGTTTTAATTCAGCTCTGTTTGGTTCTAGTTCAAATTTAATTCGGCAGTTTATTATTTGTTCATCTGTTTTTTATGTAACATTCTATTTCAGTATTAGTTTAGTTCTCGTTCAAGTTCAGTTTTAGTTTAGTTCAAGGTCAGTTCCAGTTTGGTTCTAGTTCAGTACAAGTTGAGTTCTAGTTTAGTTTCAGTAGTAATTCAGCTATCCTTTAGTTCTAGTTCAGATTTAGTTCGGCTTTAGTTGAGCAGTTTATCTTTTTATGTAACATTGTTCTTTATAAAAATCTTCCAAGATTCTGTTTAACTATTGTATCTCCCAAATCTCCACAAGAATTCTTCCACTATTCTCTTTAGATAATATCTTTTGAAAATATTAAAACTACTATGCAATCATCCCAATTTTTATGATATTTTTATCTATTCGTAAGCTTTTTCTTTAAAACCTGATGTGTTTGAATCTTTCGATTATACTGGTAGCAAATCTTTACAAAAATCTTTTACGATTCTTTTAGCTATTCTATTTAAAACTTTCATAATATTTGTTTTCTTATCCGAAGCTCTCTTAAAAACAGAGCAACATTAACTAAATCGATATAGAATCTTATAATAATACTTACGTGGTACATATTTTTATTTTCTTCTTTATTAACAAATATACATAACTTGCTAAATGCGTGTCTGAACCCCATTTTGTTAGTTGAAAACTAAATTTTTGTAGTAAAGTTTACGCCCATCCAAAGTATAATTTATTTTAGAAATTACAATTGAAATCTCATATTTCACTTCCTTGCAAATACTCTACAGCTCACTTAAGTATATAAATACTTCAGATCTTGTTTTCAAATGAAAAATCAACTAGTTTTTTTACGGAACATTACATTATAAAGATCAAGTTATAACTACTACTTAGATATTTCAAGACAACCCCCCAAAAAATAAGAAATTTCTGAACATCTGCAATAACAAAAAGAGAAAATAAAAATATTTAAAGAAAAATAGTGGTTGAGTTCTCACGGTCTACTGGTTAAAAAAAACGTAAACAAACACAATATGAATAAGTGACTTATTATTTCGCTACCCTTAAATAATAATTAAAGTTATGTTCTTCAGTACATAACTTTACATAAAACAAAATTTCGTCACCTTAAGTAAGGAAAAATTGAATGAAAGGCAGTAAACCTTTATGGAACTGTTTGTTATTGGAAAGAACAAAGAAATACATCATTGAAAAGAAGACTAATAAATAGATTAAAGAATAGTAATGTTTCGAAAAAGATCTTTGAATTTGAACAATACATGCCTACTCAGAATAATAATGATTTGTATTGTTTAGGAAACCGGATATAAAAAAGAATTTGTTCTCACCAAAAAAAAAAAAAACCCTCATTAAATCCCAAAAAAATGTAATTTTTTTATATTGCAACAGTAAGATTTATGATCTTGTTTATTATTTCTTCTTCCCCTTGACATCTATTTCCCAAAAACAATGACAGGAAAATCCTTTCATGTAATATTGTGGGAATATTCCTTTGAATCTTCTTCTCTCTATAAAATTAAAACTTCAATTTGTCTTTTTTATGGATTTACATTTGTTTGTTTTGCTTTGTTTTATTTTTCATGCCAAAATATTAGTATAATTCTAAAAGTTATAATCATTAGAATAAGTATAATTTAAATACATAAAACTTAGGAATGCTTACGAAGTATAGATAGATCATTATTATTATCAATTCGTATTTTTATATGTATATATTTTTGTAGTATAATAATTTTATTATCTAAAAGAATTAAGTTTTATTTAAAAAAGAAAAATTATGTCTAGGTTTGTTAAACTAAATATACTAAAATATAAATAACATATCTCTTCGTTCGTGTTCTCATCTAAACATTTCTTGCTTTTAGCACCTGTTTCTGAGGACTGGGTATATTTTCCTTGCCTGGAAACAATACTGTTTTCTTGGGGGTGGTGCGTGGCGTGTGTGTTGAGTTTTTGGGAGTGCGGGGTGTACGTGGTGTATTTACTGTATTAACCACAGCTTTGCCACCTGAAGAACGTACAGGCGTAGTGCAGGAACGAGCGGTTTTGCCATTGGGTGTAGTGGGTTTCAAGAGTTCATTGATTTCTTGAGAACTCTCGTTGCGCACACTTTTATCGGCATTCAAAAACCAAGTGGCAATTTTATCACATTCGGCTCTTAACTCAGAATCAATTAGTAAACCTTCAATTTTCTCCATGTCAGTACTATTCTTTTTGACAGGTGTAGTGGCGGCTACTACTTTGCTTACTGAGCTTTCGTCAACCTTTGATTTTAGGGCAATATTTTCCAACTTGAGTTGTTCACATTCTTCACGTACCTTAATCAAAGTGGTATCCTTGTTGTCCAACTCTAGCTGAGCGAATTGCAAAACGGTGGCAAATTCGTCTAGAGCCTTTTTCATGTCTTGCATGTAGATTTCACGTGTCTCATCCTTATTCTTGAGCTCATTGTACATATCCAGGTATTTGGCAGCATCACCATCGATGCGCTCCTGGAATGAAGAAGCAATTTTTGTGAATTTAGCCAAAGTTTCTTCTTCGGATGTTAGTATATCATTAAACATGCTTTCTTTAAGGGATACCTCTTTTTGTAATGTTTCCGATGAGGCACGCAAAGCCTGTAGAGCCGTCTCAGAGTCAGCCAATTGTTTCTTAACATTTTCCAACTCAGCTTGCAAAGTAAGATAACTTTGTTCCAAAGCACCCTTAGCCAACTGTAAAGATTCCAATTCAGCCCTCAATTGTTCGACATCAGCATCGGACTTCTTTAAACGTTCCATTAAGATGTTAACGGTGGAACGTGTATTATTCAAAGTCAATTGATAGTTGTACTTTTCAGATATGGTCTTGGCCACCTCTTGTTTTAAGTCCACCACTTGTTTTTGCAAATTATCAGTGAGTTGTATATAATAATCAATGCCATTGCGCAATTGTTCTTCGTATTTTTGTATCTTTTCATCACGTTCACGCAACATATCATTGGTACTTTCCAACAACACCATAACATCTTGTTTCTCCAACTCTATTTTGATAATTTCATTCTCAGCCATTTTTTGTCTCTTCTCCAATTCATTGCGCCAGTAAGCTTTCTCTCTTTCTAAAGCATTTTCCAAATCGGATTCAAGTTTCTGTACCTTTTGTTCAGCTTGGACCTCAGCAAATCTCACCTTTTCTTCAGCCGTATTCATGAGACGCTCCTTTTCTACATATTGAGCCTTTTCACGACACAATTGACGTATGGTATCGCAATGGGCATCTATTTCACAATTCTTGTCAAGCAATTCATCTTGCAAAGATTTAATGAGGTCACATTTACTAGCCAAATCGTTTTTCAAGGTATTACGTTCATTTTTCAAACATTCCATTTCATTTTGTATGATTTTATGCTCTTGGGCGTAGGACAAAGCATCTTGTTCAATTTGCTTCTTTAGCTTATCAACATCACCGATTAAGGACTCATTAATGTTTTTAAGATTCTCAATGAGTTCAAAGTTTTGTTGAGCCTTTTCAGCATCCGAAGCCAAACGATCACGAGCTTCCTTAATCTCTTGCTCAAGTTTGGAGATCTCGGTTTGCATTAATTCATGTTTTTCTAATTGTTTCTTGTTGGTAGCTTCCAGTTCCTCATTGTTGGCTCTTAATTGTTCGCTTATATCTGACAATTTTGCCACTTCTGAGGTATGTTTCTCATGTAACGAACGAATTTCAGATTCTAATTGTGCAATTTGTTCAGAAACACGAGCATTTTCTATGGTTAGCTGATCATTCAAGTCTTTCAAAGACTTATTCTCATTGGTTAGTTCATGAATCATGCCCTCGGTTTTTAATTGAACACAAGCATGTTCCTCGCGTAATTTAGCTTCGGTTTCTTTCAACTGATCTACATGACGCTTGAGAACATCAATTTGACTCATATAGTTTTCGATTAATTCATTTTTATGACGAATTTCTTGATGTAAAGCTTCTTTACCCTTCAAACGACTGGCTGATTTGGGTAACTCTTTAACGGGGGTGGTGGCGGCAGAGGGTAAGGGGGTAGAACTGGCAGTTGAGCAACCAGCATTATTGTTATTACTAACAGCAGCTGCTGTGACATCAGAATTTTGACGAAAACGCAAACGATGAGGTAAGGAAGGTGTACGGAATAGTCTCAAACCTTTAGATTTCTTATCTTTATCTTCTTTAAGACCACCTTCTTTGGGTATGGCAAATTCCTTGGCATCTTTAGAACTAGAGGCGAAACGTACAGCATCTTTAAAGAATTTTTCAATTTGTTCTTTACGTTCCGGATGGGCTGAAGAGGCAGTAGCTGTGGCAGCGGTGGCGTTGGGTGTACCTGTATTTTCAGCATTGGCCACATGTCGGGCAGGTGAACCACAGGCGTTAACATCAACATCATTGAAACGTTTAAGTTTAGCTTTGGAGAACGACATTTTTAAAATTTTGTGGGATTTCTTTTAGTACAATAATTCAAATCAATACAATTTGTTAATTTTTTATAAAAAAACGTTTTGTTATGGTTTTTTTTTTTAAATTTTTGGTTTATTTTTGTAAATAATTTTTCCTTTTTTCACGTTTATAACACTTTTTTAAGGATAACAAACAAAGGATAAATTAACAGAGTTTTTCTTTTTAATTTCAAAAGTTAATAACAAATTTATAAACAAAATATAATAAAAACAAAACAATTTTGTGTTACAAATTTAACAATTTCTTTTTGCACAAACTAACTACTTAATAATCAATCGTAAGGATACTTTCTTCTTTAAACGGAAAAGTTCCTACACGTTTCACTGTCAAAACCTAACTGATCATTTGAAAAATTTTACTAGAGGTAACTCAAAACTTTGCTACGCCAAACTATTCAACTACTCTTTAAAATAAACACAAAAAACACACCCTTAAGTCTAGGAAATACCATAAGACGTACGCACATACACATTCTAATACTGTGCAGCTGTGTGTGATCATAATGGTGGTGGATTTGTCACAGTGGGAATTACGTCGTGAAAAATAAGTCCTAAAGACTTCTAACTATAAGTAGTAAAAAAACCCTAAGAATTTGTTGTTTGTTTATATCTTAAGGTATTTTTGTACTCACTTATTTATTTCTTGTACTTACATATATTTCTTTTAGAGAGGGAGAGTATATATATATTTTTTTTAAATAATTGCGCTTAAATTTTTATACATGGAACGTGCTGGCCAGCCTTGTTGTTGTGTTCGTCGTAAGGAACGCGTATATGAACCGTAAATCCTATGCACACCTGGTGCATTTACACAAAAGATACAAAATTCTTTTTGTTTTTCATAAAAAAATATCTTAAAAATTGTAAATACGTCAAGAAAACTGAAAAGAGAAGGAGAGAAATATTAGAAGCCGTTATTATTAAATAAAAAGATTTTTGGTTAGTAAGGAACAACTAACTACATAATTATGATTCGGGTTATATTACTCTCAAATGTACAATAAGCCATAATTTTAATATTTATAGTACTACCAGATTTTAAACTAATTAATATATGTAATGTAATTTAGTATTGAAATGCTTGAAAACTTAGAAATGCTTCAAAATTGTTGTAACTCCAACATTGACTTCTATTTTTGATTAAGGAAATATTGCAGATTTCTAAAATTAGGAATAATATTGATTAATTTAATAAAGTTTTCAGACGTTCAGGTTATGAAATTATTAATTCAGTTTGTTATTTCAATAGTATCTCGTTAGTAGTTTCAAAATCTTTATTCTTACACGACGCAGTTGACTTATGGAATTGCAATGGGCACCTCTTTCATAAGTCTTGTCAGTCAAATCATCTTGCAAAGATTTAATTAGGTTAAATTTACTAGCCGACGACAATTTTTCATTTCCTTCATTCTTCAATCATTCCATTTTGTTTTGAATGAGAGGACTTGAACATAAGATAAAGCATCTACTTCAATTTAAGCTTATAAAATTTAGTGTTTTTAGATTCTCTTTCAAGTTCAAAGTTTCAATATGAATTAGAATTGAAGTTCTAGTACAACTAAAACTGAACAGAAAGTGAACTTGGATTAAATAAAAACTGAATCAGAACTGGACAAGAAATTGATTTGAACTATAACTGAACAATAACTGACTACAACTGTATTCTAATTGAACTAAAATTGAACTAGA
>JACGTJ010002011.1:7136-18859 GCA_014858695.1 Chrysomya rufifacies | reverse complement strand
AGAGAATATAGAAATTTATATAGAACTTAATATTAAAAAACAATTCGTACAATCGGAAAGTCAAATTGATATATACTAAAAATATATTATAAAAATCGCTAATGACTTTAATTTTAATATAATCCAATTATTTTTAAAAACTGGTATTTTAACTTGGAGATTATTTTTCGATCCAATATTAAAGTTTGTATGTGATTTAACAGTCCCAGGTTTTAAAAGGTAATATTCGATTAACTCAACATAATATTTTCGCAATGAAATAACTGGACTACTACTGCAATTTATACAATTTGCATCAGACATAAAAAATGGAATGTAGGCAAAAAAAAAATGGAGGGGAGAAGGAAAAAGAGTCTATTAAAAACTACGCAAAAATTTTATTACTCTAATGGAAAATGTTAAATTATGTTTTTTAAAGCTTTTATAGTGACTAATTAAAAAAATCCTTTTTAATTTGTTAATTGGTAAAATACCAAAACTTGTACTCTCAATATTTTATTGGCTCCTTCTTTTTACTTTTAAAATTTTCAACAACAAATATTTACATTTTGATGTAAATTTATCTTCACTTAATCTCTAATAAAGCGATTTTAAATGAGCAATTCTTATACACTACGTGTATATGTGTACATTGCTCTCTTTTTTTTACTTATAACTGAGGCAGACTTATGACTCCATTTTACTTTAGTATTTCGTAACTTGAATATTGAAAATTTGGCAAAGACAGACAATGGATAGACAGGCAGACATAATAGAAGACATGGACTGAGTATGAATGTCGGAAAACTTTAAGCAAGCAATTAACAAATAAAAAACACATTTTGGCAACTACTTCATAACAACTATGAAATAGTAAAAATCATATAACAAAAACCCTAAATATTAAAAAAGACCAAGAAAGTATTAGAAAAAATAACAACAATAAGGCAAGAAATTTGTTTATTTATGCTAAATATAAATTGTGAACATTCAAATTTAAATGTAGAAGAATTGTTGTACATAGTTGCAGGAAAAACGATAAATATAAATATATTTTAGAAACAAAACAAAAATCTGAAAAATATATATAAATTACAAATAATATAACAATCTAACAGATAAAATACAGACAAAAAAAGGAGTTTTAGAGGAGCAAATAAAATGCGCATGATACTAAAAAAAATTAAGAAAAAAAAAACATTTTAAATCCATTTCCACCATCATACCAAACAAAAAATATACAGACACAACAATATGACAAGTGGACTGACAAACTGATAGACAGACAAATATTTATCAAATACAACAACAAAATGTGCTCCACTGGTTAGAAGTGAAAAAAAAGAAAGAAATAAGAATCAGCAAACGAAGTACTAAAGACAGACACACAATAAAGACAGACACACAATAAGTTCTAAAAGTCTGTTCACTTCAAAAAACAAATGCAAATGATTGGCATGGGGTTTTTCAAGATTTTTAAGGTTTCATGAAATTTTAGACTCAAACACTATGGTGCAAGTAGACAGAAAGAACAGTAATAACAACAACTCCAACACAAAAATCGCAATACAAAAATTAAACTCCAATAGAGTCTCTAATGTTTGACAAAAAATTAAAAAATAAAAAAGTACTTTAAATATATAAAGAAATTTTAAAAATTAAAGACGGTAGGTAGTTTATTAAGCTTTGGGACAGACAAAATAATTAAAAAAAAAAAACTTTAAACAATATTTTTTTTAAAAAAATTTTATACGAACAGAAAGTTATTGAACTTTTTTGAATTTTTATTTCTAAAAACAGAAAAGTATTTGAAAATTTTTTTAAAACTCAAAATTCTTGAAAAATTTTCCTAAAAACAGAAAGTTTATGAAAAATGAAATTGATTTAATATTGAAATGTATAAACTTCTGAAACAACTAATTAATAATAAATAGAAAAATTATATTTGAAATATTGGCATCATTATTATCAAACCACATTCAAATCCTTGGACATTCAGCCAAGAAACTTAATTTCAAAAGTAAAACAGCAATAAGCAAGCAATGACCGATCGAAAGACATACAAACAGACAATAAAATCATAAAAGCAACCAAAAGATATAAACTTTATTGTCCACTAAAGATAGCAACAGACACTTGAAAAAGACGACGAAATAAAACATCCCAAATCTAAAAAAAATAAATAACAAGCAAAAATGTGTTCACTTTTTAGCATTTTAGTCGAATTTTAAAAATAATGAAACACCACAAAATTTCAAAAATTGTACATAACCACCACACCAACAACCAACCATCCAACCAACAAAATAAATGATTTTTTGTTTCTCAAAAGCATACAAATACATAGAGAAAAAAATATCAAACAAAATTCGGATTTCTGTATGAATAAACGAAACAAGAAAAAACAAATTTTGTATGAAAAAAGCCTAATATAGAGAAAAAAAGCAGCAGAAATAAAACACAAAACATGCATTCGCAGCAAAATGAGTTTGAAAAAAAAAAGTATAATGGAAAAAAGCACAAACAAAATAATTTTTGTCAAGGGTTAATGACCCAGAATCCGCAAAAGACAAAAAAGTTAAACGTTGCATACAGGGAACGCATTTCAACAACAAAATCGCAAAACATTGCCACCAAAACAAAATAAAAAATAATAACAACAACAAAAGCTTATACAACAACATTAGAATGAGCAGACGTCGTTTTCAAAGCATCAAGTTATGGAATTAGACAATATTGTTGTTGTTGCCGCCACCAACCATCATTGTCTACCCGCAAAAAGACAGTGAAAACAACGTAACAAACACACACATTGATTCTTTTTTTTCCTCTCAAACGTTTTGTTTTTCATTTTTCTATCTACTTCAAACTAAAGCTCCAAAATACAATTACAACAAATACAATAATATTTTGAAAAATTTAAAGTTTTCAGTATTAAGATTTGGAAAAATTTAAATCATTTTTAAATGAAAAATATTTGAAATTGATATCTCAAAGCATTGCTTATATTGCAACTAGTTTTTGGAAATAATATGTGGTGTATGATAGTAACTTTGATTTTTGAGTGAAAAGATATTTAAAATAGAACGTACACTACTAATGTCATGAATTAACAATAGTGAATTATAAATGTAACAAAAAGTAGTAACGAAACAACAGAATTACTGATGTTGCAAAACTTTCAGGGATGGAAAGATGAAAAAGATCTAAATTAAAGCGAATTAGTGAATAATATAGGTCTAAACTGATTATTGTACATGGATTGTACATTGTAATTATTAAACCTATATTATTTATAATTTCATGATTGATAAAGAATCGAAGGGCCTGATTATTATTTATTGTCGAATACAAATGTTGGATTCAGGAATACTTATTCTTTCTCTTTTATGGAATTATTAAACCTTATTTATAAAGAATTGGTCAAGGACACTATGTAGATAATAATCTTAGATGATGTACATAACTTATGTGTCTCTGTATAGCTGATAATTTACAGTTTTTCAGGCGGAAATTAATTTAACGCCTAAGAAAAAAAGTTATATTATATTCGACTTGTTTACAACACTCTACACGATGGATATAGAAGTATCGACTCATCAGGCTCCTTCGGCGCGTTCTATATTGTGCTTTCAATAGACAGTACGATGAGCACGATGTACACATGCTTATAACAATTATAACAATTTGTTAATATGATACTAATGGAATGACAAACCCGCTATACCGCACATAATTTTTGATAGCGTAACAAGTAAAAGTACTAAAGTAAGTCAAGATTCATTATATTATATTCAATCATGTTAATGTTGTCTTAAAGCTCGTTTACTATGCTAAATTTAATAAACTGTGCCCGCTCGATTTATGGATTTAAAACCTTTTGTTAGGTAAATCTGTATGTGGACGATTTAAATAAATAGTTTTTAATTTCTGAATTATTTTTCTCATTATAGTTGTCCAATACTTTGTTTTGGTTATCGAAATTTTGCTAGAAAAATATTTTAGATACAATCTAAACAAGTTTAAATGAAAAAAAAAAAAAAACGTTTTGAAATTGTTTGAAAAAATCCATTGATTGTCTTCATACATATGTAATATTCTTTTCATTGACCAAATAGATTCAGTTAACAATATGTTTGTTATTAAGAATTTTGGCAAGACTAATGAAATTTCTATGTAATATTTAATTTTTTTTTTTATCTTACATGCTTACATTAAAAAAAAATACTTTGGACTAAAAAATACAACAATATTTCATGCAAAAAGAACTTTTGCAAACGTGCTATTTTTAATTACTTTTCATTTGATATAATTGTAACAGAAAATAAACTTTTAACATTTGTAAATGTAGATTAAGCCAAAGTTTTGTTTATTAAGGATTCCTTTTTTTCAAACCAAATAAGTTTTGCTAAAACTTATTTGAATAGAATATTAAAGTATTAACTTTGCAGATTAGCAACATAGTTATTTTGCAGTAACAAATAAATACATCCTTTGGCAATATTAGTTTGCAACTAATATAAACTATAATATTCAGTGGTAAATATAAATTAAACTACAGAAATATGGAAAAAAGATGTTTTGAAAATTTGCAAAAAAAAAAAATTTATAATAAAGAAAATTTCTCTGATTCTATATATAAGATGATGATAAACTGTATAATAACTTCTTACAAAAAAATCTATAAAACCTAGTTTTAAAAATGTTCTACAAAAATTCTAAAGTTTGAAAAGTTTAAGGTAATTTAAAAAGATTTCCATTAAAGTCAAAATTTTACACAAAAATAGAAATATTTTAACAAATTTTATAACTTCAAAAATTGTTTATGAAAATCGGAATTTTCTATAAAAATCCGAAACTGCGAAGATTGTTCTTAAAGAAAATTTTGTATAAAAATCAGCCATTTCAACTTTTTCTTTTTAATTTCAATAAAAATAATGTATAAGTATCGAATTTATTTCTGTTTTATATACAATTGTGAAAATGATCTACAAAATAAACTAACTTCTGTTTATCTCTTTAAAAACACTTTTTAAATAGAATTCATAGTTAATTACGATATTAAGGATTTTTATTCGCCTTTTTTTCAAATAAAAACACATGTTTTTAACTTCCGGTTGTTTAGTTAAACGGATTTTCTTGTTGTTATTCTTATAAATTTTAGATAAAACTTTTTTGTAAAATAAAAATAACATCAGAAACAATACAATATCTAAATAACACAAAAAAATACTTGTTTACTATTCATATAATTGTAAGGATCCTTATACGAGTAGTAACACTCTTGTGTATCCCTTTAAGGAAACATGAAATAAAAAATGACAATTATGCAGACACACACATACACATACTTGGAAAAAACTCAAATACCCAGCAAACAGAAAATTAAATTTATAACAAAGTAATAAATGTATAATTTCAAAAATATTTCTTTTATGTATGAAGTTACATTTTATTTGCTGGGAAATCTAACTGGTAATAGTCATACATTCATATACAATTTAAAATTTCTTATACTGCAATTTTTATATGTAACTATCCTAGGTCATTTTAATTTGCAACTACTACTTTAGTTTTGTATTTTTTTTTTTGTTAATTTTATTTTTATTTTGTTTTCTCTTGTTCTGTTTCTCTATGGTTATGTTTCCTTGTAACAAAATTTTACTTGTTCATACATGTTTAATGTTCACCCTTAAGAGTACAAAAAGTCATAAAAGGTGCAGGACAAATAACATCATACAGGATGACGACGAAGACTACTACGACAAAAAAAAAGTGAAGAGAAAAATTACTTTAAAACTATATAACAATAGGCAAAATAAAAATAGTTAAACCTGCAGACAGATGATGGCCAACTAAAAAAATATGTTTATTTTTGTTGTTGTCGACATGTGTACAATTGAAAACATGTTTCTTAACTTGGAGCTAAAAAAATTACATAAAAAGGAAGGCACTAAATTTTAATGTAGCTTAAAATGATATACAGATATTTCCTAAAATAAACTAATTCAAAATTGTTGCGAAGAAACAGATTTGGAAAACGTTTATCATAGAAAAATAAAATTTTCGAAGGAAAAAAAACAGAAATTTCGAAAATTGTCTAATGAAATGGAAAATTTTATATAGAAATTAATTTTTTTCGAAAATTGTCTATAGAAATAGAAATTTTTAGAATATTGTCTATAGAAATAAAAATTTTCGAAAATTTCTATGTCTATAGATCTATAAATTTCATATAGAAATAGACAAATCTTCCTATATACTTTTTTCGAAAGTTTCTTTAGATAATTTACTATAGAAATGGAATTTTATTTTAAAAATTTATACTACACAAATAGAAAAATTTCTTACAGAAATAGAAATTATGGAAAATTGTAAATAGAAATAAAAATTTCGGAAAATTATCCAAGAAAATGAAATTTTCGAAAATTATATATAGAAACAGAAATAATAATTTTATTGAATTTGCTATAGAAATAGATATTTTAAAAAAAATCTGTAGAAAATCGAAAATAGAAGGGTTCAAAAAATTATCTATAGAAATTTTCAACAATCATTTATAAAAATAGAAATGATCGAAAATTATATAAAGAAAAAATAAACTTTGGAAATGTATCTATAGAAATATACATTTTCAAAACTACTTATAGAAATAGAAATTTTTTAGAAAATTGTTTATTAAAATATAAAATTTCAGAATTATCTAAAGAAATAGAAGTTTTCCAAAATTGTCAATATATAGAAATTTTCGAAAATTTTATAGTAGATATTTTCAAAATGTTCCTAACGAAATTCTTAAAAGTTTTGCTATAGAATTGATGTTAGGGTCAATCAATTTCTTCTTAAATATTTTTTAATAAAAAATAAGAAATTTTTAATCCCTCCATAAATAAAGTGAATTTTACTTTATTACATGCAGCCATTTATTTTTCTTGTAATGAATATTTTAGTTTGAGTTTAGTTGAAAACGAATATTAGCAATAGCCAACACAGGAAACACAGGTCGGTCTATTTGATGTAAGTATGAATATTATATATGAGTTTTTATATTTCATTTTTTATAATTTAAATACTATGTTTATAGTTAGTCTTGCTTAAAAATGTCACATAGAATCAAACTGGTAATAAAAATTCCTCCTCTACTGATTTGGTTTGCTATTGGTCTTGTGTTATTTAACTATTGGGATTTCTAACTTTGACATGACATGAAATACTTTTCTATTTGTTTTAGAGTTTCGTCTGGGACTTCAATTAAATAATAATGTCTACAGACAAAAGATGTCATAATTAATTTAAAAATCCTGATTTGAGGGGGAAAATGAAGGGATGGGCTATAATTTAAATGAGTAAAAGTAAGATGAATTTGTTACTAAATGGCATTCAAAACAAACATAATTGAAAATTGAGTTAGAATTTGTGCTTTGCTTATGCCAATTAATTTACACATTTTATACAAAAATATAGAAAGAAATCATTCATATACCCAAGTTTACTAAATATAAAAAATTAAACAAACATATATTCCGATTGACCCCAATAACCTAAATCCTTTAGCCATAAAATATTGCATCGTTAAAAATCTCATGCATAAAAACAGGGCATAGAAACACAAAAAAAGAGTAACCGCTAGTGTGCGGCTGCAACACCATTTATTTTGGACAAGATGAAAAAAGAAGTACAATCGATAGTGTCAGTGTAAAAAGATTGATAGTCAACGATACTGGAAAAAGAAAAAAAAACTTACAAAATGGTAACATCAATTAAAAAGGGGAAAATTTTAAAACAAAAATATTACAAACATAATGTAATCGAAGCAAACAGTTCTGTATCTGTATGTAATTTTACGTATCGAGGACAAAAATTTGGTTACAACTTGTTATTAAAGTGTTGGCATACTTTCCCCTCAACAAAACAAAAAGTGCCGTTATGCAAAGATTAGAAAAAATTGAAAATATTTTATAATATAAAATAAAAACAAGATTTATGAAATGTTAATAAATTAAATCTCACGGTTTTATAAATTATCCATAAATAAAGCTGTTAATTAAAAACATACCTTAAGTTTTTTTTCTTAATAGACTCCAAAAAAATTTCGCGAAGAAATCACTAATAATGGCGTCTTTATTTTGTTTTATTAATTTTCACTTGTACAATTTACACTTCACCACGTCTTTTATATAATATTATATATAATCAATTGATTATGTTTTAAGTTTATAATTTTGTCGAAAAAAAACTTTAAAAGTACTTAAAAATCACAAAATAATTGAACTTTAAAATAAAACCGTGCATTTTTTTGCATTTGGCTTATTTACTTATTCGTTAATAATTCACAATAGTTAACATTTTTCGTTCATGTAATAGGAATATAATAAACACCTACAAATTTTTTAGAGACTGGCAGTGCTCTAATAACAAGTGTTGCCTGTGTTAAGCAGAATAAAAGAATCAGTTTAAATTGTATGGGTTAAATGGGCTACGAAATGTTTATTAAATAACATTTTAATATCAATGTTTAATTTGAATTTGAATTCCTAATATACAATTCAAAAATTAAGTTTTTTGTAATTGTTAGCATTTATGCATTACTAATTATAAAAACTTTAAGTTCAATAAAGTCATTGATTTTCTTTCGTCTTGTGAATGTTCTTTATATGGTTAAGTAATATTTCAAATTCACCACTACTTTAAAAACAATTAATTTTGTGATTTATCTTAAATTAAGTAACAGATATGTATTATAAATTATTTTTTAATTTATTCATATAAAAATTTAATTATTTCATCACTTTTAAATGCAACAGTTCAAATGACGAAATTATGGATACTGGCAACTCTTTGAAAATCAAAATATGCTCAATGGGGACATAGTAAATGAAACAAATGTGACGTCATACACACTTGTTGATGAGATGTGTTCAGTAAGCACTGTAATAATAGAGAATCAATTTTTGTTTCACTTAATAAAAAACATACAGAGTTACCATTATTTCAACATAACCTACGCTTTTATAATATTCATTATTGAAAGAGAAATTTTGTGATAAGTTTATTGTTTACAACAAAACAAAAGTGAGGCATAATAATAAAATTAATAATTTGTCATAAAAATGCATAAATAACTAATTTAAAAATCAAATTTTATTTTATTATTTCGAACTTGGCAACTCTTGTTTTGTTTACATTTTCATTTTAAGCCATTATTTTCGTTCTTTTCCCATTTGTCTCAAACAAGCCATTTGGCTTGTTTTGTCTGTACCAGAGCCAATAGCTCAAGACAATCGGCTAGCCGTTGCCTCTTATTCAACTTCAACATTTTCTACATAAATTGTGTATGCCAAAATAAAATTGTTTATAAAATATACTATTTTCTGTAGGGACGAAATTTCAAAATTTGTTTCTTAAAGATGTTCTAACATTAATTGTAGGGATTTTTAAAATTAAATGAATCTGTATTAATTTATTGAAAAAGTTCTGTTTCAAAAAATATATAAAAACTTAAAAATATTTACAAGCCGTCGATACAGAATTGGGTAAGCCACTGCCGCCGGTCAAGATTAGCTACTAAGTCGCCGCCGACAAATTAATCTCGGCTTGGTTCTCTCTTTGAGGGCGTAGTTCGAAACAAGTGTCATTTTATAAAATTAGTCAATTAACTAAAAGCGTTTGTTTGAATTTTCTTTTTTTGTTTGTATTTAATTTAGTTTTATTTTTTAAATAATCTAATACCTGACAAATAAAAATAATTATTGGTTTAGCAAAGTAACGAAGGAAAAATGTTTGCAACGAGTGCTCTGGCCAGGAGCTTGTTGCTTTTTGTGTTGGTCTTATTTGTGGGTGTGTTCGCACAATTTGAGTGGCAAGCCCGTGATGCTTTCGATGAAATTAAAATAAAATATGATAAAGTAACGCCCGACAATTGTCCCATACAACATGTTAGCGATTTATATTTGCCAGAGGATACTGTATCGCACAGACCCGATATTAAAGAAATCAATATTAATCCCATTTTTCCAAATCGTACCGCATTGTTGCACTTACACAACATGGCGTTGAGTAGAAGTTTCTTTTGGAGTTATATTTTACAATCGCGCTTTATACGACCGGCCATTAATGATACCTACGATCCGGGTATGATGTATTATTTTCTGTCCACAGTGGCTGATGTTTCGGCAAATCCTTCAATTAACGCCTCAGCGATATACTTTGCTCCAAACAGTTCCTACACTTCATCGTACAGAGGTTTCTTCAATAAAACTTTCCCACGCTTTGGGCCACGTACTTTCCGTCTTGATGATTTTAATGATCCCATTCATTTGCAAAAAATTTCCACTTGGAATACTTTTGATGTAAGAGATTTAGGTGCTCATCCTCCCGAATCTGTGAGTCAAGACTATACCTCAGATTTGTATAAAATAAATGAATGGTATAAAACTTGGCTGCCAGATAATGTCGAAGGACGTCATGACACAAAGACTACGTATCAAGTGGAAATTCGTTATGCTAATAATACAAATGAAACGTTTACATTTCATGGACCGCCCGGAGCGGATGAAGTTCCTGGCCCGATAAAATGGACTAGACCCTATTTTGATTGTGGTCGTTCGAATAAGTGGTTGGTGTCGGCCGTTGTACCTATCGCAGATATTTATCCTAGACATACACAGTTCAGACATATTGAATACCCAAAGTAAGTGAAATGTTTATTTGTAGAAATAACATAAAAATGTTAAGTCAGTTCAAGATTTTTCTATAAAAATCTTAAGCCAGTTTAGGATTTTGTGAAAATTCTTATGGTAGCTTTTTTATCTAAAAATCTAAAGCCACTACAAACCTTCAATTTAACGTATTTCACAGATACACTGCTATTGCTGTACTTGAAATGGATTTCGAGAGATTAGACATAAATCAATGCCCTAAAGGTGAGGGTAATAAGGGACCAAATCATTTTGCTGATACAGCTCGATGTAAAAAAGAGACTACAGAATGTGAACCTCTACATGGTTGGGGCTTTAGACGGGGTGGATATCAATGTCGTTGTAAACCTGGATATCGATTGCCTAACGTTGTAAGGCGACCCTATTTAGGTGAAATAATAGAAAGGGCATCTGCAGAACAATACTACAATGATTACGATTGTCTTAAAATTGGCTGTAAGTGTTATATTTTGAAATATGTGATAAGAAAAAATGTAAAAGTTATATTTTTAATTCTAAGGGATCCAAAAAACTCCCATAGAATGGGAAAAAGCTCCTTATCATGTTCGTGAAAAATATTTAGATCAACGTCCAGAATATCGTAATTATTCTACAGGTGCTGCAGCTTTGCATTCAGAGAATTTAAATATTGATCAGGCTTTAAAGTTCATACACGGAGTAAATCATAGAACTTGTAAAAAGTACTTATAAATCAATTTGTTTATTATGTTCATTTTTTTAAACCATTTTCGTTTTTATAGTTTCCATCCTCAAGATTTGATTTTACGTGGTGATGTTAGTTTTGGCGCTAAAGAACAATTTGAAAATGAAGCTAAAATGGCTGTACGTTTAGCTAATTTTATAAGTGCTTTCTTGCAGGTATGTTAAATTTTATTTTTTTTAAAAATACGTTACTTTAGTTTTATAAAGTCCAAAAAAAGTTCTCACCTTCACTATTTCATAATTTTTTCATATTTCAACACTTAATTATAATTTAGAGGTGTTAATAATTTCATTGATTTTCTTGTTTTTTTTTTTTTTTTTTTT
>JACGTJ010001998.1:2231-16945 GCA_014858695.1 Chrysomya rufifacies | reverse complement strand
TATATATATATAAATTTTGCATTAAAGCTTTAATTCAGATACCTTTGAATAGTTAGATAAACATATGCATTAAAAAACTATTAAATATTACAATCGAAGATGCCCATACTGCTAGGGCTTTTAAATCAAATGCAGATTTACTCTAATTATATTCCTAATATTTTAGGTGTTCGATTTAACATTTAATTAAGCTGTTTCAAATCAAAGATGAAGAGCAAAACGTGTATATGTTATATAGCTCTTTTTATTATTCTCTTACCTTTGTGGACAAAATGAACATTTGTATTTTTTTTCATCTGAATGTAGTTCTAAATGTCTTTTGAAGACATCGACGCGGGAAAATTTTAAGTTGCAAAAGTCACATTCTAATTTTTTTTCTCCTAAATGTGCAGATTTAATGTGTCGATTAAGATTGTAAATAGCACGATAACTTTGCGTGCAATATGAACACTGGTAAGAAGGTATGTCGTTGTGTATTTCCTCATGTCGCCTTAAGCGGTATTTTGTGGGAAAGAATTTACAGCATTGAATACACTGATAACGTGCTTCTCCGTGTTGTTTAATATGAATACTGTAATCCGTCTTTGTAATAAATGTTTCATGACAAGTTCTACATGTGAGAGCATTTACATCAATTCTTCCTTCCCCAGATTCATCATAACATTCATTATCTGTAGATTCGGAAGACGACGACAATAAATCTATGGTGCAGGTTTCAGAATAAATAGGTATTGTCACATTTACTTTGACGTCGTCGTAAGTTTCTACAACTTCATAATTACTTGATGTTGCATTAACTTTAGTTTCTTCAATTCCCAATTCAATACATTCATGCTCTAATCTACAATTAGATTGTATTGGTACTATCGGATCTTGATTTTCTTGTCGTTCCATTTCAAAACATAAACGTTTTTGAGTTTCTTCACTCTGTTTCCTGAAGCGATAAGACACTTCAAGATTGATATCACATTGCTCACATATTAATTTAGGTAACATATCTTCTGGGTGTATCTTTATTTTGAATGAAATACAAAAAATAATGAAAATGCTTCTTAAATATTTGTGTATTAATAACATACCTTAACATTTGCACATAGCAACAATTTATCCAGCATTTTGTAGTCGTGATCCAAAATGTCTTTTAATTGATCGAACCCACCACAAATTCTACAAACTCTAAGATCTATTTTATGTATTTTCTCCATATTGAAATAGAAGTAGAAAGTTGATTCTTATTTGTAGGTTTTACAATTACACTGTGATGCAAACGGTTCCAGATCCCGTATACTAATTATGATATTCTCTACAAGTCTTCTGCCATACAAGACATCGAATGACTTCTTCTATAGGATGTTGAATTTAAGTCCAAATTATTACTTACTACAACTATTATATCAACGCAATAAAATAAACAAATATTTCTAAGTAAACAAAAAAAAAAATACAGGAGAATGCAGTGTTGCCAGACAAAATTTACAAAAATGTCATCCAATTCCAACAAACCTAATTATATCATAAATTTATAAAAAAAATATAATGGCAACCATGTTAAGCATAAACTAGTAAGAATGTTATATTCGAAATGGCCGAATCTTTAATACGCACCATCAAAATATATTAAAGTATACTTCATATATTTCTTGTCCAAGTTTCTTCCTACTAACTAACGACGCATCCAAAATTTCCTAATTTCATATTTGTGGCAAAATACATCAAAAAGAAGTAATGTTTGTAACTGCTCAGTGAGAAAACAATTTTTGGTAACGCAAAGTAGAAATCTCTTAAAATAGATATATCACGTTGGAAACGTTGGCTTTTTGTTTACAAAATATGCAAAGTGTTATTATTTAAAAATATGTATACAAGCGTTTATTATTGTTTTGTTATTTGAAGTAAACAAATGCATATGTATGTACCGTGTAATATAATTTCATTAAAATTATTATATCTTACTATTAAAAATGGATAATAAAATCCTAATTTTAAAATATTAATATTAAATTGTAGTAATAGCCCTTCTTCTGGATCTATTCTTTAATTTAATATTTTTTTATATCAATCCAGTTACGTTGCTTAAGTATTATATGAGTTCAAATTAATAGTTATTTTAATTATTTATCAATCAAAATATTTAAAATTTAGTATGATAATCGTTTTAACTACATAACGGAGATGTAGTAGTGAGGTAGTGCACGGAACTTTTCACTACCTCTAAAAATATAGGGAAATGATATTGGGAATTCTTTGACCAAAATATAGAACCTGTTGCCACAGCAAAATATAGAAAAACTACATTTGTTAATGACAAGAAAAATCATTCGTATTTAATTTAAAAAATCAATTCTTTATTCGAACTAATTTTATATTTTATTCAATCAGACTAATAAAAAAAATATAAACGAATATTATTAATGTTAATAATGAACTCTTATTAAATGCTAATCCTTTTTCTGATCTAATTCATGTTCGAACATATGCATCTTTAAGTCTTGAATAGATTTAAAAACTAATTCGGGACAATCAGAACATGCATATTGATGATATTCTGAAAGATGTTCTTGATACATCTCTGTTGAAGGGAACTGTAATTCACATTCAAAGCATTCTGCAATATCATTGTCGTCTTTGTTAAAGTAGTGTATGCGCACATGCCGCATCAAACTTTTTCTGCAAAATTTATCAAATAAATAATCGTTGAATAAACATTGATTAAAGAAAAACTTACTTTAATGCAAAACATTTAAAACACTTTCGACACTGAAATTTTTTAGCTCGACTTGGCTCTGCTGCGGATGATGCAGAAACATTTACGACTGCGGCATCAATATATTCCGATTCAACAGGTTCAAGGACTTCAGATTCATTTGTATAATTAATTCTTTTTGTTTTTTTTGTTGGAGGTAAATCTTGTTCAGATATTAAAAATTCTACATTATCAACTTCTGCCGGTGCTGTATGAACTTTCATATGAACTTTAAAATCTGACTTAGTATTGAATTTTGTTTGACATATTATACACGTAAATACTTCACTCCCATCTATGCCCTGAGCTATAACAACATGATGTTTTATAATGTGAATCTACATAAAAATGTATATTTTTTATAATGTTATAATTGCACAAAATACAATTAATATATGCATACACATACCCTTAAGGCATCCTTTTGTCGAAAAGTTATTAAACAATATTCGCAATGAAATGGTTTTTCACCAGTGTGTCGTCGCATGTGGAATATTAAGCTTTTGCACTGTGTGAATCCGCGATTGCAAATTTCGCAAACATAAGGTCTCTCACCTGTGTGCGTGTACATATGCTGTTTTAATGTTGATTTTTGAGTGAAACTCTTGGAACATTCTGCACAGGAGAAAGGTTTATTACCTTCATGTGATTGCATATGACGATTTAGATTTGTTTTAGTACTAAAATCACGATTACATTTATCGCAATAAAAACGATGCAAGACACGTTCCTTTTTGAAAAATGTCTTCTCATCTGAGGAGTTATGATCATTATCTGCGTCACTATTTCTTTGATTTTCCAAATCCTTAATTTCTTCTTCGTTAATGTTGTTTATATAATAGTTGTCATTTTTTTTGTTGACTGTTTCTATAGAAGATTCATCAATATATATGCTCTGATACTGTATCTCATCATCCTCGATAATTGCAACTGTCTTATAATCTTGATTTTCTTCAGATTCGCCAAGAGTTAATTCTGTTTTCTTTAAAGAGACATCAGGCCGCGCATTTACTACTACCATATTAATACAATCATAACTTTTCTTAAACTTTTCATTTTCTTGATCTCCATCGCTGTAACAAACTTTATCCATCTCCTCTTCATTATTACCAGGTGGAATTTCCATAAAATGTGTATTACTTCCATAGTCATTGCTATCAATTTCTTCATTATTGGCTTGTATTAATAAAATATCTTTATGTAATTGATAAATGGTTTCATCTTTTTTCGAATTATCTAAAGCATCTTCCTTTATTTTCTGGTCAACCTTAGTATTATTTAACTTTTTAACTTCTAATAAGATATGGGGTTTCTTTGTATTTTTGTCAGGAATGATCAATTTATTGCTTTTCTCATTGAAGTCAGTATCAGATTGAATGTCATCACAATTATCATCCAGAAGTGATGAAATAACATCATCTTCATTAATTTGCTCATTGGTCGGCTTATTAGTGCACTTACTACCTTGACTAACTTCTTGAAATTCTGTACTAATTTTTGCCAAAAAAGTTTTCAAATTTTTCTCAGATTCGTGGGCAGTTTTTATAAACGTATAAGCAACTTTTAATCTAGTTTTACATTTCGTACATATGGCTTTAGGTAGATTATCTTTATCCGTTATCTAAAAATAAAAAATATGATTAAGTGAAACAATTTAATTATAACTTTTATTTTTAGGTTATGGTACAAATGAGAAGTTGCCAAAATCAGTTTTATTAAAACAGTTGAAATTACTTTCTTTCGATATTTTGCATAGAGTTCCTGTACTGTTATTGTGCTCTAATACATTAAAACACTGATTTTCAAATTAAATTCTCATTTCTCATAAACAAAAAGCAGGATTGTCATATTTCGATAAAACCACCAAATAATGAAAAAGAAATGATCTTTCAAAGATGGAAAATTGGAAAAGATGAAAATAATAATTAAGGTCATAATTAAATCTTCACAAAAACAAAAAAGAGCATTTTATAAAACTAATATTATAGGGGGAAATGGTCAGAAATTCATATTTGAACTTCTCCAAGGTATATTATTTGCTGTTATGTTGATTGTTAATTTGGCCTATAAAGCTTTATATTAGACACTATGGATAAATAAATTAAAAAAATGAAAGATTTCGAAGAGTTTCCACACAAATTAATATACGCTGAAATACTTTATGGGAAAGTAATCATAAGCAACTAATTTCTTTAGCTTTGTAACACTTATATAGTTTATACTTTTCCGTCTCTGACTCATAGGGTCATATTTACAGTGTTATCAATTTTAAAATTTCTATCATATAATGGATAATCATTGCATTTTTAATTTGAGAGAAAAGTAAAATTTCAATTCGACAATTTCGTAAATTTTCTATAAATTGAGTAAGGTTAACAGGGTAACATGCTAAAATCGCACTCCAAATCGAAAATATTAAAGATATTGATATTCTAATCGTAATATGCAGAGAAAAAATGGGCGATGAAAACAGTGCCAAAAGCATTTAATTGACAGCACCGACCATTTATATTCCATTCATTCTTACCAAACCTAAAAGTACACTTCTGTTTTTCATTTCATATTAAAGTTAATGATTTTAGGAAGAAAAATTCTTCACCCAACATTAAGTTTGCTACTAGCGAATCAACTATACTGGACTGCAGTACATGCAAACTCATTTGTGTGCCATAAATCAATAAAAAAATTAGCACTTGTTTCTAAAGATTTCTGTTCTGAAGTAGTTAAAACAATGAATGATGGAAACTATAAATATGAATCTGGTTCAAGTTCCGTTGCATTCGTGACAGTTCCAGATAATGAAATTGCAAAAAAATTAGCCAAAATGTTAATTGAACAAAAACTCGCAGCTTGTGTTAATATTATTCCAAATATTCAATCAATATACATGTGGGAAGGTGAAATTAACGAGGATTCGGAATATTTAATGATGATCAAAACGCGTTCAAGTCGCTTAGATGAATTATCTAAATGGGTAAGGGAAAATCATCCGTACAGTGTTGCAGAAGTTATTACACTACCAATTGAGAATGGAAATCTTCCATATATGAAGTGGTTATCCGAATCAGTACCAGATAAAGAATAAGTTTGTCATATTTGAGGAACTTTACAAAAGAATTCGTGGTGAGATATTTTTAAATCTAAAAAATCACAAATAACTATTAAATAAAAATTTCTCGAAATAAACTTTATTATTGTATTTCATTTTTAATATATGTGAAATTTCAACACTAATCTGCCTAAATGTATGTACAGATACACCGCAATGGTAAATTATTTTTTTAATGCATTGAAATATAAAAAGCTTTTTATTGGCCAATTAAAATATATTCATATTACAAAGCTGTTTTCCCGAATCAAATTTAATATATACAAAACACAAAAAATAATATAATAGTTAAATATCTTTTTTTTGTGCTATAAATCAATAACTAAATCAGCAGCAATTGTTTCAAATTTCATTCCAATTTCTCCTAGTCTTCATACGAACGTTCTCCCAGGTTTTTAAAACGTAAAATGATTTTCTTTTTCTTTGCCACAAGAACGAAGTCTATAAATATTGGACATGATCGGTTCATTATTTTCCATAGCCCCTATACAAATGTCCTCCCGGAATGGGGAATAATACTCAAATCACTCTTAAATATGCGTATAATTTATGGAATAACTTCTTTGTTGTCTAATCTTTTGTTCGAAATATCATTCCAATGCGACCTTCACTTCACCTAATGCCTTCCGGAATTGAAATTTAGAAGATATATGTAACATTTATAAATATTTCGTATTTCAGAGAAAAAACAAGTATTTGGAATCGATACAATAAAATTTACTTACAATATATATAATATATAATCTATCGATTATACTTGTGTTTTATAAAATACGTCAGTAACATCAAACCCGCACAAAGAACCTTACATTTTGATTTAGCTTTCATATACATGGCAACACTTACTTTTATGATACTGTACAAAAAATGTTGTAATAGAACAAATGTACTTTTATAAATTCATGTCCAAAATTCTTACCGTTAAACGTGTAGTAAACTCAAATTTCTCCAGGAGATCATTGTCAGTGGATAAATTACAACTTTGATCATTTTGCATACAAACTCGACAAACATTAATATTAAAAAGAAAGTTCATTTTTCACATGAATCAAATTCAATTAGTAAACACTACAGTTCTGTGTCGTATGTCTTACGGCGTTTTATATTTTAAATTATCGACGTCGTCTGTTTAAAATTATATCAAAAATGCCACGGCGCAAACAACAAGGTGGTGACAACTCAAAGTCGACCGTAATTTATAGACGATAGCAAAGGGATATTTTATATGGGAACTAGTTTTGACAATTGAGTTACATTTGTATTAAAAAGCCAAAATGTCCACCTTTAAGAATTTCTTGTTCAAATTAGCCATACACGTTCATCTGACGACTGATTGGTTATTCGTGTAAAACAAAGTCATCAAATATTGTACAGATTATTTTCTCTCAAGGACGAAGTCTATATATTTTATTTAAATAAATTTTTGAATTTTGATTTTTAAATGTTGAAATAAATTTCTTTAAAAAAATTGACAGTCCTGCTGCCAAATGTTAACAAAAACAAAATGTATTCCTTTATTTAAACAAAAAACTACCATTACTTCGTACTATCTTTGGAATAAAAAAAATAATTTTAATCAATAAACTAAAATTAAACTATTTTTTTTTTACAAAATTTTGAAATAAAAAATGTAAACAAAACAAAATTGCCTCCGTAGATCTCTTGATCTACAATTACAATATTACAATATATTTTTAGGGTAATATGTTATCCCTTATCTATGGTAATCTATGCTACGAACCCTATGAAATATATCGACTCTCCAACTCTGCCAAAGACAGAATCTAGTCAGTCAGTTTCTACTTTTGCTTCAATTATGTTTACGTTTCCATGATGATATCGATAGAAAATCTGCGTAAATACTGTCGAACTTGTTGGGTTAAACTGGAAATGACTGCCGAGGATGGTGCAATAAAAGCTTTTTCTACTAACAAACACCCTGAATTAGAAAATTTCATGAAAGTTTGTCTTGCCAAGACTACAATGGTAGGTGATGATAGTTTAGGTTGCTTTTCACCATTTTTGTGTCGCTGCTGTTACGAAAAATGGTTAGATTTTCTAAAACTCTACAAATTGGCTGTTAAAACTGATAAAAGTATAAGAGCAGTATTGGAAAAAGAAGCGTTTAAAATGCAGTTGAGTAATGACAATGTAAATTTAAACAACATTGAAGAAAACAAATCCGAAGTAAGTAATGGGCATACGCAAACGATGACGATTCGAAAATTATATAGATTTTTAAATAATTAAAAGCAATTAATATTAATAAAGTTTCGCTATTTCAGCTCAATGAATACTTCATAAATGAAAGTTTAGTTAACATAAACGAAGAAGAAAAATATGAAACACATTACCCTTTCTATGCCAAAAATCTTTCAAAGCCAATAACTGAAATTAAACATAATGAAGTTCCGACACAACTTTACATCGATTCTGAAGTCGAAGAACTAGATAACTTCGAAATTGACAACAATATAAAAGATATTGGCTATATTCCCAAAGAAGCCAAAAAACAAAAAACTACAAACATTTTGAACTCGCGAAGAAAGACAAAATCTTCCAAAGTATTATGTACCTTGAAAAGGGAAAACCAATCTGATACATTACAAAAGGATTGCCAAAATCTAACGGTAGAAAAGATACAAAATAAAAACACTTCTCACTCTGATGATATTGATGGAAAGAAAATTCCATACAAATGTGAAGAATGTAATAAATACTTTCGGGAAAAAATTAAATACGATGGACATAGAAAACAAATACATGAAGGGATTAGACGTGCTTATCAGTGTAACAAATGTAATAAAGCATATAATCTTTATAAGACTCTTGCGCAGCATAAACGTGAATGTCATAGTGAAAAATCAAAAGAGGAATTCAAATGTGAAAAATGTGATAAAATTTTTAAAACAGCAGTTATTCTTAAACAACACCAAAATAATAAACATACGGAACAGAAACTATCACTGCGTTCCATTTGCGATAAGTGCGGGTTTATTGCTGCTCATCAATATTCTCTATCCCGGCATATTATAAATAAACATACTGAAACTGATCATATAAAATGTGATTATTGTCCGAAAGTCTTCAAAACTCAGTACTCCCTTAAGTATCATGTGATAGGTAATCATAACGCATCAAATATAAAACCTTTTAAATGTCCTGAATGTGAAATGGGATTTTTTCGCAAAACATTATTAAATCAACACAAACGTACTCATCTGAATTACACAGAACGCATAAAATGCGACTTTGAAGGATGTGAGGTTCGATTTGTTAAACATGGAGATAAAACACATCACATGCGATTGGTACATTTGAAAATTAAACAGCATATTTGTGACTTTTGTGGTGATGCATTTGGAGCTATGCAGACTCTACGCCATCACAGATTTATTCACACAGGGGAAAAGCCTTATAAGTGCAATGTTTGTGGCCAATGCTTCAGACAGCGAACCGCAATGAAAACTCATCGGAAAACTCATGATGGGAACAAATTTGAAAATGCAGGTTTAATAGAAAATTTACCAGAAATTAATATATGTTTAACAAGTTCTAATAATGTACAATTGTAATAGGCATACTTCAAAACAAATTGAGAAAAATTAAAGAAATTTATGTGAATTTCTTTAATTTTTAAAAATAATATCGAAGAAAAGTTTAAATAAAAATACATCAATTTTATTTAAAAGTAGTATTTGAACTGAACAATCTCATCTTGTTATATGTGTGTTATGAAAGGAAAAACAAGGATGAATTACAAAAAAAGTAGCTTCTAACTCGCATTAAAAATATCAGATAAAATATATTTTTATGTTATTAAAATTTAAAAAAATAAAAATCTTGTCTTTTATCATAATTTTTTCATCAGCTATTTATAACATATTAAATAGACTTTTATTCAATATTCGTAGAAATTTTCTTAACAAAACTTGTATAATTGACCACCTAGTATATATAAATATACGAAATTTGTAATAATACGGTCCTCTCAGTCTACTTTTTATGTATGGTACCTCCTATTTTAATTTATTATTAGAGACGCCAAATCCAATTTTTATATTGCCGGCGTCGTTAAAACTTTTCGCCGCAGATGTATTTTTTGCACAAAATTTCATTTTGACATTTCTCTTAATTTATTTCAACGTTTGTAAACAAAATAATACCGATCTCGTTTTTTGCAATTTCCTAATAATAGAATTAGTTTTTTTTTAATATCAATCCGTTGTAATGATAATATTAACGAAAATAAATGCCAGAGAAAGGTGCCGTACCTGTTTGTGCAAATTATTTAAAGATGAGGATTGCACGAATAATGTTGGAAATGTGACACCATTGCCAAACAAGTTTGTAAATGTGAATGCAAATAAGCATTTACAAGAAATGCTCGCTAAGTATGTAACCATGGAGTGCGAAATAGATGTGAGCCACGACAAATCATATCCGCAATATCTATGCGTGGAATGCTTAACTCATTTGCAAACATTTGAGACATTTCGAAATAAAGCTTTGGAAAGTGCAAAAAAATTATACAGGATCTTTAGAAATACCAATAGTCTAACTCAAATAGAACTAGATGACGACGGAATCGAATATACGAAAAATGTAGCTAGCGAAATTGGTGAAAGTGTTAAGGAGGATATATTTAATTTATTTGTAAGTTAATTTGATGAAATTAAAAATATTTTTATTTATTTTTCCGCATAAACTACCAAACACAGAAACATAGAATTCCTTCAAAATCCTTCGACCACATAAAATTGTTTTTAATTCTGAGATAATTTCCAAATTTTTATAAAAAATAAAAAAAAGATGTCTTGAACTTTTTGTTGATTTTGTTATTCATAAAAGTAGAAATTTTTCACTCTTTATTACAGCATTTTTCTCATTTATTTATTTTAGTTAAAAGATTCATTAATGGAAACGGAAGCAATTATTTTAGATGCGGTGGAAGATAAAGATTTCAGTAATAAGGATCCCGATCCATTTCAAACTACGGAAAAACTAAATATTAATAAAAAAAGAAGAACGAGAAAAACTAAAAAGAGCTCATTATCTAACATTAAGAAAATTACAAGAAAATATAAAAAAAATTCGAATGCGAAAGAAACTGAAGCCCAGCATAGAAACAGTATTTTACAAGAAAATGAGAATGACAATGATGTTGATTGGCAGGAATGCGCCGTGCAAGACAATGATAATTATTCCTTTGATAATGAAGTATTAATTAATAAAATTCAACATTCCGAAAAAAATTTTGATGAGAAAATTAAAAAGTGCAATGAAAATGATATTAAAGTCAACCCTAGGAATGCAGTAGATGAAAATAGTTTCACTGTTTCTACATCGGTTGATTTCTTGGAAATTGTGAAAACAGAGTTAAATAAAGATGTATGTAACGATAGTGATGGTGATTTTAGTATCATATCAAAGTCTCAACCAGAAGCAAAAACTAAGGAAAAAAAGAGGAGACACTGCATTTTAAACAGTGGACGAAAAAAAGGCTTAGCCAACAAATATAAATGTGACCAATGTCAGCACAAGTTTGGCCACAAATTGACTCTTGAAGCACATGTCCGTAAAGTACACGAAGGTGAGAAAAAAGCATTCAGATGTCAATTATGTGACAAGGCTTACTCGTTTATTGGAGGTTTGTCAACTCACATTAGGGACATCCACGAACGGAAACAGGATTCCTATAATTGCAATGTACCCGGTTGTGATAAAAAATATAGCAACTATATAACATTGCAACGTCACGTTCGTTTGAAACATCTAAATATGGAGACACCACATCAGTATGTGTGTGAACAATGTGGAGCCACATTCAAGCAAAGCTCAAATTTACGCTACCACATGAAATCTCGTCACCCTACAGAAGAGGATCTTAAGCGAAAGGAACTTCTACCAAAGGATCGTTTGGAATGTGAAGAATGTAAAAAATCATTCCATTCTCAATATACCCTCAAGTACCATAAACTAAGAGTGCACGCCGATGAAAAGAAATTTGAATGCAAAATCTGCGGCCGTCGTGTAGCCAAGCAATTTATGTTAGATTCTCACATGCTTGTGCATTCCGACCAGAAATTAGCCTGCAAATTTTGTGGTAGAGAATTTGTGCGAAAGTATCAAGTAGAAGCTCATATCAGAGCGGTGCATCAGAAGCTCAAACCTTTTCAATGTCCTCATTGCAGTGAAAGCTTTGCATCACGAAAAACTTTACGCCATCACATTTATATACATACTGGTGAAAAGCCCTACGTGTGCGATATTTGTGGTCAAGCTTACCGTCAACCAACATGTTTAAAAAATCATCGTAAAATTCATAACAAACTTAATGCGAACAGTACGCCCACAATTCAACCTAAAAGCAGTTTTCTAAATAATGTTCAAAATAATGATGATGAGGCATTAATAAATAAGGAGAAAGATTTAGTTTTAAATTAATATTTTGGTTATAATTGAATATTAAATAATATTTATGAAACTTAATTGCAGTTTTATAAATCATTTTGTTTAAAACAATCAATGTAATTTTGATATTTCCTCTAATTCTAACCGCGCACTGGAGACCAAAGATTGTCAGTTATTTCTTAAGGGAAAAAGCTAAAGCGTATTACATAAAAAGTTTATACCATTTTATAGTTTTGAATAGGTAACCGGGGTCAAGTTACCTTGTTTTAATCACAATTTTTTTTTTTTTTTTTTTTGATTTTAGGTAAAACTAATTTCTGAATTAAAAAAAAATCAATTACAAAAGGGATAAATTGATTTTTGTACTAAAAATTAAGTTATAATAGCACACAACTGGTTATAATCAAGTTTTAACATCCTTTATATCTGTGTTTTCACTAGAACCTAATTTTTTCATTTCTTGTTCTATATATAAATCTAAGTCCTGAAGGGGTTTATAGTACATGTGAACCAGCTGTGAACCAGCCATCATAGAAATTAAAGCACACGACATAAATTTGAGGTATTCACCCCACGATACACCTGCTGGCATTCTTATTAATAAATCGTTAGGTTTTAGGAAGCTGAAGGTTTTTCTATAAGGTAAAGTTTGTCTTCGACGTAGTTCTTAGCTTGACGTTTCTTAAAAGTCCGATCTGAAATAGTTTATATTTAATTTCATATAATCAATATAAATATTTATATTTACAGAAATTTGTCTCTCCAACAGTCCAATTTATCATAGAGTATTCCAAAGCAGCTCCCAAGCCAAAGAACACTGGAAGAAATCGATAAAGTCCAAATCGTTTTTTACCTGGTACAAAATCCAAAACTCTTTTTATAACGGAATTATATATTCTCATACCTACAAATGTAAGAAGTAAAATATGATGCTAATGAAAGTTTGATTGGTAAATTATATGAATTTTTATTTTATAACAGTGAACTTTTTATACTTCAGCATGAGTATACTTTAAATGATTGCATAAAACTTTTTATTTAAAATTTTCATTTGTACTTCAATAGAGAGATTATTCTGAACTTCAATTCTGAACTCCTCAAGATTCTATAGAACACAAGAAATGTGGTAGTTATTCAATCAAATTTACTAAAAAACCTTGATACATATTATTTTTGCAGTACAATTGAGAATATATACACACAATATTTACTTGATACAAACATACGACAGGATATATATGAAAATGATCGAATATTTAGTAAAACACAACCTTAAAATTGATTACTCCAAGAAATGTGAACCAATTAAAAGATTATTTAAAATTCCTCGCTTTATCCAAAAATAATGTAAACAATAGTCAGCAAAAATTAATAGAAATTTATATAAGTAGTGGCAATTTTGCTGTGATTTTTTTACTAATTTTTTATATATGGATTTTGACATATCGAGTTCAACTGAGAGAGCCCAATGTTCGAAGTTTCAAATTGCAGAGCTGCCAATATTGCATTGTACTCAATGTACCCTTAGTATATGCCAGGGCGAGTTATCAAGGAAAGTGAAAGAAAGCAACAAATACGGCAACGCTAAAAAATTCAAATTTTTCTCACAAATATAAAAGCACGTGCAAATTGTATTTTCTACAACTATACCTACTATATGTATATACCTATGTATTCGTTAACAAAATTTGACCGTTGGCCCAATTGTACTTAACAAATCGTGAAGAAAAAAACAGCTGACCGGAAAACGTCACCTATTTTCTTCCACCATGAGTATGTCTATAAAAACAGCGGTTTATTGCATGCTGTAAAAAGCCTAAATTGCATTCAGACAGCGACTGCGGGAGTACGTACGTGAAAAAAGTGTAGAAAAATATTTTGTAATAAATGAACTTGGTGGATTTTACGGCAGATTTTCGACAGATAGACCTATTTCAATCATAGGATAATTTACTTTTAGTATGGGCTTATACAGTAATGTTTTTTTATTTAGGTTACATTTCAAGCAGATTTTGATCACTATACAAACTTTTTCTAATACCCCTTCTTCACTATTATACACAGAAAAGCACTTGTAGCTTAATCTTTATTTATATCCATAGAGAAGCGATAAAATAAAAATTAATGTATCCAACAAAAGTTACCAAAATGTAACAGAATAAATGCCTTCAAATACACGTTTCATTTCGTTATTAAGGAAGAATTAAATGGGGAAAAAATTGCGTCTATTTTAAAATATTGTTTTGCATAAAAGGGTTTTTGTTGCAGTATTGTTACCAAATATTGATGATGATGTAAATATTATTGTAGCAACTCTAGTCTAGCAATAAGACCCAATCACACTAATTGATATCGAATCTGATACTGGATCAGGAGCAGAAATTGGTTTCCAATACACAAAGTTATAAGCTACTGTAAAAGGAAGAAAAAGAGAAATATATATATATA
>JACGTJ010001995.1:0-11187 GCA_014858695.1 Chrysomya rufifacies | reverse complement strand
TGTACTAGAACAGAACTAGAACTGAACTAGAACTGTACTAGAACAGAACTAGAACTGAACTAGAACTGAAATAGTACTGAATTAGAACTGAACTAGAACAGTTTTGTTGAAATTATTTGTTGTAAATTTTTGTGTTAGGAATAATAAAACAAAGTATATAAACAATTCTTCCCAAAATTAGTTTACTAGATGGCATAACATTTAAAATATTAGCAACTATATAATATAATATGCATAAATTTAGAATGTTTTTTTTAACTTAAGAAATAGAAATATAAAAAAAATTAATTATTTTCAAACAACAAACACATTATTAAAATAAAATAGAAAAAAATTAGCGGTTTATTTTCATTTTTAAATGCTAAATATAAAATGATGTTAAACAAATAGTAAGAAACCAAACAAATATTATCTAATCCTGAAAAAAAAAGAAACTTTTATTATAAAAGATTTCAATTGTGGGAACATTTTTTAAATATTACCCAATTTTTATTTCCCTCGAAAAAGAAAAAAAAAGAAAGAAATAAAATAATAAATATTGTTATTGTTTAATAATGAAATGTGAGAAATTTTTAAATAATTTTTTTTTTTTTGTCAGTTTCCCTTCTTTAATAAACTTAAGGCTAAAATGAAAGTCTTTAGTAAATGAATAAAATAATGCTAAACAAACATTTGTTAGCACCTTGCTAAATAATAAATAAATGTTATACAATTTGCTAAATATTTAACAAAAAATTAAAAAAAATATGACAAAATTTTAATTTCCATTCATTTATTTGTAAAGTTATGACATCAATTTTAGCCACAATTCACCATCATTTTTTTCTATTACAACATATTACCAACCTTAATTCTTAGCTGATTTCTTAAGATTTGTTTATTTGGTTTTTAAAAAAAAAAATTTACTTTTTTTGTAATTTATTATGAAGTATTTTTGATTTGTTATTTTTTATGCAATTTTTTCTATTATAATTATTTTCATTTTGTTGTTGTTGTTGTTTTATTATAACAAGTTTTTTTGGTTTTGTTTTGTTGTTATTTAGTTGTTTTGTTTTATATTTTCTATGAGATTTCAAAACCGTTCAAAGGTGTTTAGACATGCGATTGTAATTAGAGCGATTATCTAGATTTTTTTTTGTTTAATTTTTGTTATATTTAATTTACTTATTACAACTAGCTTTTAGAATTGAAAATATTAGTTAATAATAAATAACTTGAAATTTGTATTATATTTTTTTGTTTTATTATTAAAAACTATAATTTTATTTTCAGTTGTAAACTGTTAATCAAAAAAATCATAAAATTTCTTATTAATCATAATATAAAAAATAACAGTTTTAGGAAATGTGTTGCAAAAACCTAAAATGATACCTTAATTTCTTCAATTTTTATAAAAAACATTTGTGTTTAAGAAACAAGTAAGAATGCTATATCCGGCTATGCCGATTCTTATATACCCTTTACATAATTCGGCTAACATTAAAAAATCCTCCAAAAATAGCTTTTTCCATTACCCGTTCAAAATGTCGAATCCGCTAAAATGTTGAACCAAAAAATTCTTAGAAATCAATTAAATTTTCAGTGAAACATTGAAGTCTCTATCTTTTACAACGGCTTCACAAATCTAAAACAAAGATTTATGCTCACGTGGTGTATTTTTTGACAATAACTCGACTAATTATTAACCGATTTAAAAAAAATTAAAAAGCTTAAAAAATAATAAATTCATAATATAGCTTTATGGATGGTCCAATATTCAAAAACAACGATTTTTTGAAGATATCTAGGCTATTTAAGCCGAATTTAAATAGCAAAATTCTCGCTACTCTAAGGAATGATTTGATATACATATTGTATAGCTTTATGGTCGGGGGCCTTCATAAACGACATACTGACGAACGGAAGGACATGCATATTTCGATTTAATTTGAATTTACGTCTCAGATCAGATATTACAAATGGAATGACCCTATTACTATAACTGAAGGTTATAATTATGCAGTGAAAATCTGTAAATTAATATGCAAATGCAGGTTGCTTAGGGTATGTTATTTTAAATTGGTAGAAGGCTTAGAGAGTAGTTATCGGCGAAACATAGCTCAATATTTATTCTCTGTGTTTATACTCTAAGAGAATAAGACTCGGTTTGTCTCGTTTTAAAAACACTTTCAATCTAGTTTTTTAAGCTAAATCAATACATTTCCTTAATTTTCAAAAATTCCTCCCCATGAAATTCTGTACCCAAAATATAAAATCCCCGATTTCGGGACAAAAAAAAAGCAAGTCAGTTGAATTATTTTTTTTAACCTAAATCAATAAATTCCATAAATTTTCAAAAATCCATCCCCATGAAATCCCCGATTTGGTGACAAATCAAAGGAAGAAAGTCGGTGAAATTATTTTAAATTGCTTTCATAAGTCATAGAGAAATAGATCTTAATTTGTTTTTAACTTGTTTTTGGGGATCTCGTGTTACAATTACTTTAATGCCAAACTTTATACGCAAAATTGCAGGTTCAATCCCCAGCAGAGGTAAAAACATTTGCACCTCCATATTCGATGGATTTTCTAAACCAATATCGAAATATTTAATTTCGATAAAAAAAAAAACAAAAAATTAATGATCAAGAATATAAGGCATGATTAGAACAATCGCTTCTTTGCAATGATCTTTTTTTTAATATACTTTTTATTGAGTTTAAATTATGTTTTGGAATTCCATATTCTGTTCATATACCTAGTGATCGCTAAAAACAACTGTGAAAAGATTGACTTGAATTCTTCGAGCCGGATTGTTGGATATTGTTCGATTATTAGACTCAGCAGGTTGACTAGGTGAAACTAAATATATTTCTTGCAAAAATTATTAAACAATAAATTGGATTGAAATGAATAGGATATGAAACTTTAAACCCTTAAGCCTATAGAGTCATTCCTAAATGATTACCTCAAAAATTATTGTACAATATTGTTCGTTTATTTGTACATTTTAATGTAAATTCATGAATATTGCTGAAAATGTTCGACTGGAAAACTATGCGATAAGTCCATTTTTATATATGTATGTAATCGTAGTTAGTTTAATTAATATATTCATTAAATTATGAAATTATATATCTTCTTTAAAAAGCAATTAGAAAATAATTCTAAATCGAATTTTAATTCTAATATTTCAAAATTGTTCCATCTTTTAATTTTGTTTATATACATATTATCCGTAATATAAGTCGTTCACCTTGAACATCGCATTATTTACTTTAATTGATTTATATGTTCTTGAAAACAGTATTTAATATTAATTTAAAATAGAAATTAAAACTGGTTTAAAATAAATATTAAACCATTATTTGTTTTAAACTTGCTACTTATTTTCGGAAAATTTTTTGATTTTTTTGTTGATAAAATTATTTTAAATGAAAAAAAAAAAAAAATTTAAAAGAATTGTTTTGGATTTTTTCAGAATTTGTGAGTTTTGAACAGGTCTTATAGACATAGAAATGTAGTTAGATATAAGAAATAAAGAACAAATTTAATAATACAAGCTAAGGAGGGAGAAGGACGGAAAGATGTAAAGGGCAGCTCCAAGTGTGCAAGTTTCTTATTACCATTTAGAGGTGCAAATAAACGTTATACATTCTTCTGTTTCATGTTCATGACATGTTATTGCAATATAATGCTCCAAAATAGCCCATTTTTATGAGCTCTTAGTCCATCAACAGTAGGCTGATAACTTCTTTTTATACCCTTCATTTAGTGAAAGGATATATACAAGTTTGTCATTAATTTTTGATCTAAGACCCATAAAGTATATATATTCTGAATCGTGGGTTCTAGAAATATGCATGTCCGTCCGTCTGTCCATCGATTGGTATGTCGTTTATGAAGGCCCCCGACTGTAAAGCTATACAACATGTAAATTAAATCATTCGTTAGGGTTGCGAGAATTTTTTCTATATATTCTCCAGAATCCTTTCATAAATGGCGGAGATATCTTCAAAAAAACTGTTATTTTTTAATATTTTTGAATATTTCGGCTATTTCTATACATAGTACAGACTTGGACCCAACATAAATCTATAATCATTTTTTTTAAATAGGTTAATAAATAGTCGAGTTATTGAAAAAAAAAAACGATTAAATTTTATTTTATTCAGAATAGTTGTTTTTGTTTTGCTTTTTGAAATCAACATCTAACCGTATTCGACCATCTGGAACGGGGCTATTTTTGGAGGATTTTTTTGTGTTAGCTAACTTAAGTAAAGGGTATATAAGATTCGGCATAGCCGAATATGGAGTTTTTATTTGTTTGACTTAAAATTTATTCATTTACAAGAACCCCAAAAAAAACTGCTTCTGTATTCCCTAAATCCTAAAAAAATAACATTTCTCTATGCCTGTTATCTATTTACAGTTATGGTTTACTTGGCGCTTCAGGTTGTGGTAAAACAACTTTACTCTCCTGCATAGTGGGCCGACGTCGTCTTGATTCTGGTGAAATTTTTGTATTGGGTGGCAAACCGGGTACTCCAGGATCCGGTGTACCTGGTAAACGTGTCGGTTATATGCCACAAGAAATAGCTTTATATGGTGAATTTTCGATACGTGAAACAATGATGTATTTTGGTTGGATATTTGGTATGCAAACAAGCGAGATTATTGAACGTTTACATTTCTTGTTGAATTTCTTGGATTTACCATCGGAAAAACGTTTGGTAAAGAATTTAAGTGGTGGTCAACAGAGACGTGTATCGTTTGCGGTGGCCTTAATGCATGATCCGGAATTATTGATTTTAGATGAACCCACAGTTGGTGTAGATCCTCTGCTGAGACAGAGTATATGGAATCATTTGGTTCATATAACAAAATCGGGTCAAAAAACTGTTATCATAACAACACATTATATTGAAGAGGCCAGACAAGCGCATACGGTAAATTTTATAAATTTGATAAATAAAAATTAATTTAATAATTTAATATTTATTTGGTTTATTTTATATATAACAGATAGGTTTAATGCGTTCTGGTAATTTATTGGCCGAAGAATCACCCAGCGTTTTACTTTCCATGTATAAATGTATCAGTTTAGAAGAAGTATTTTTAAAATTATCCCGCATTCAGTCACAAAAAGGAGATATATCTCAGGTTAATTTCAGGTAAGTTATATATTTTGTTTTTTGTGTTAATAACAAATTTTGTTTTTTAATTAGAAGCATGATTTTTAAATTTTCATTAATTTAAATTAATTTATTTTATTTTTTTGTTTTTGATTTTATTTTCATTTAAATATTTGTTTGCATCAATTACTGAACAATTTACCCACTGTACTACAACTACAATCACCATCAACACCCACAATTTACCACCAAAATCAATTGATCTAAAATCTAAACTCAAAATTAATAATAATTAAAAAAAACAAACAAAAACACAAATGCCGACATATTTTTGTTATAACATTATTTTGTTCATTTCTATGTTTTCATTTATAATTTTGTGTTGTGTTTTGAAAAAAAAAAATGCAAAATAATCATGATAATATTGTTTTGTGTAACCACATTTTTGCATTGTGTTAAATGTTAAATGAAAAATATTTTAAAAAAATCTGTGAATTATAACAACAATTAACAGCAATAATATTTCATTACATGCCATGGGTTTCGGCAGCAAAATGGATAAACCCAGTTCCAGTCAAGAAGGTGGCGTGGTAGGCCTTAATTTCCATCAAAGCAAAGAAGTTTTAATCAACGACACCAATGGATCCATATATACGGTTTGTTGAAAAATGTAGTATTAAATTATAATCGCAAATATAACAATTTAATCATTAATATAGATAATTACAAAGTCTTTGACAGTCAATTTGGTTACAACTTTATTAAAAATTTTATATTTTTCGTGTTAACATAATACAAAGACAAAAGTACCGAATCGTTTAGCTTTTAAAAAAGTTTTACCCGATTTTTCTATCTTAAAATTAGGCCATTTTCCTGTAAGCTTTCGGGAAAGAATTCCCAGGGTAACAATTTTATATTATAAATAAAAAAAATGAATTTCGACAAATATTTCACTTAAATTTCATTTTAAAAATTAAAAATGTTTAAAAAATTTAAAGAAACAAAAAATTTCATCTAGACGTCAAATTTTGAGAAGATTTTCTAAGGAAATTAGTCTAAAATTTTCTAAGGAAGCAAACCAATATAATTATCTAAAGAAACTTCGAACAAAATAAAATTGTTTTGAGTTATTTCTTCATAGTGCTAATGCTTGGGATCCCGGGCAATTTAAAAACCAATATCAATGAATAGCAGTACTTCTAATAGCCCAGTAGTAAATTTGTGTAAATTCGTGGGATTCCGGCAAATTAAAAAACCAATATAAGGAAACGAATATCAGTACTTCTAATAACACAGTAGTAAATTATAAAGAAGTTATACTCACTATTATAAAATAATTTATCATAATCCAGTTTACAACATGTTTTAAATATTCCTGTAAGATCCTTATAAGATTCTACACCGATTTAGTTATGTCCATCTGTCTGTCTGCGGAAAATATCACATATGTTTTAAAAGATCGGCTAAGAATATTTAGGTTCCACTGATTTTGATAAATCCTACATTAAAGATAGGACTCAAGTAAATAAATAGCGAGAGAAAAGTAACTTCATGATGTTATTCTAAAGATCCGATCAGTCTAACAAAATAAATCATAACGTAATCAACTGGTTAATGCAAATGCAGGCATAAACACTAATGTGATAATGTTAAACGATATTTTCAATATTAATATTGATTTAGTGTTTGTGTTCTTAATTTAATAATCATAAAATTAGACTCGAAAAAACTCGGAAAACATAATCTAATCGAACTTGAACTGAATTTGAACTGAACTTGAACTAAACTTGAACTAAACTTGAACTAAACTTGAACTGAACTTGAACTGAATTTGAACTGAACTTGAACTTAACTTGAACTGAATTTATACTGAACTTGCACAGAACTTATACTGAACTTAAATTGAACTTGAACTAGAAAAAAACTGGTTTAAAAAGTTGATAGCGTTATAGTTTATTTAATTAGTATTAAATTTAAAGAAACAACAGTTTAATAGAATCTAAATTTTTTTCTCTCCTTTCAAAATTTTGTCCTTAGTTAAATCAAGAACCTTATGATCCACCTGTTAAAAAGAATAATCCAAATGATGAGGAAAGTTGTCAGGATTGTTATGCCAGTTTATGTAAAGTAAGTAATAATTAAAAACAGTGGTAATAACTTAATAAATTATTAACTATATATATTATTTTTCTTTTATTACAAAAAATAGGTCACTTCAGTGGGTAAAATCAAGGCCTTATTAACGAAAAATATGTTGCGTATGTGGCGTAATGTCGGTGTAATGTTATTCATTTTCGCCCTACCCGTTATGCAAGTTATATTGTTCTGTTTGGCTATAGGTCGAGATCCTACTGGTTTGAATTTGGCTATTGTTAATCATGAAATGAATAATACGGTAAGTTTACATTTGCAAATTATTTAAAAATCATTTAATATTTTATGATTTGTGTGTGTGTGTGTCTGTGTATTTTATAGGAAATTTGCTATTGGCAAGAAGGTTGTCATTTTAATAATTTGGGTTGTCGTTATTTGAGGTATCTAAATAAAACTGTGGTGAAAACGTATTATACAGATCTGGAAGAAGCTAAAGAAGCAGTACGACTGGGTAATGCCTGGGGAGCTATTTATATATCGGAAAACTTTACGGATGCTTTTACTGCTAGGGCAGCTTTAGGTAAATATTAAATTATTGTTTATTATTTCTTTTATTTACCTCCAAATTCAGCAAAATAACAACTACAAGTTAAATACTTAGTGACAATTAATTTCACCAAATTCAACACACGTAACTGATAGTTAGGTTTTAACTTCTAGTTATAGTTTTGCTGAAATCAAGAATTTATGTATAACATTTTGATTTGTAATATTTAAGGTCGCGATTCTGATGATGAGACAATTGATCAATCAGAGGTAAAAGTTTGGCTTGATATGTCCAATCAACAGATAGGTGTTATGTTAAATCGTGATATACAATTGGCTTATCGTAACTTTTCCATGGATCTTTTAACGGATTGTAAAAATAATCCTAAATTAGGTGATGTGCCCATACAATTCAAAGAACCTATATATGGTACCATGAATCCTTCGTTTACCGATTTCGTAGCCCCTGGTGTTATTTTAACGTAGGTTTTTGTTGAATTTATATAACAAAATTAGACATTTGAATTTGTTTTACTTTTTTTTTTAATTCCAGTATTGTTTTCTTTTTGGCTGTGGCTTTAACTTCATCGGCTTTGATTATTGAACGTACAGAGGTTAGTACAAAGCTCTTTATAATGTTCAATAAATTTTATAGATTTTTCATTTATTTTTTTAATTTCAGGGTCTTTTGGATCGTTCTTGGGTTGCTGGTGTTACTCCTGCAGAAATTCTCTTCTCTCATGTTATTACCCAATTTGTGGTCATGTGTGGTCAGACGACTTTGGTGCTCATCTTTATGTTAAACGTTTTCGATGTTACCAACAATGGTGATCTATTTTGGGTTATTGTTTTGACTCTACTACAGGGTATGTGTGGTATGTGCTTTGGCTTTCTTATATCATCTGTATGTGAATTGGAACGTAATGCCATACAATTGGCATTGGGTTCTTTCTATCCAACATTATTATTATCGGGTGTTATTTGGCCCATTGAGGGTATGCCTTTGGTGTTAAAGTAAGTAAAATTAATTTAAAAATATTTATTTAATATTAATAATAATTTATTTTCAGATATATATCCCTGTGTCTGCCTTTAACTTTGGCCACTTCTTCTTTAAGATCGATATTGACTAGAGGTTGGAGAATTGTGGAAACTTCTGTATTTTCAGGTTTCCTTAGTACTTTAGGCTGGATTGTTGGTTTCTTAATTTTAACATTATTGGTGCTGCGTTCGAAACGAGCTTAAATTTAGAGCTGCTGATTGTTTTATTTATTTGAAAGGCTTTCTGAAACTATCTATTACTGTTTTCTTTACAAAATTTTACATCAACATTGGTATGCGACTAGGAAATTTATACTATTTTTCGTTAATTTTTTTTTTTTAAGCTTATTTAACTTATTTCATACTTTTTTCTAAAAACTACGAACTTTAACGATTTTGACTTTGTTAGAAAATCTAAGACGACTCTCTTTTAACTAATTTTCAAACTTTCAACTTTAGACTTTATCATTTTTTAAGTTTCAAAGGCCTTTTTTTAAAACAAAACTACAAAACTTTTGTAAAAATTAATGTTTAATTTAAAAAAGAAAAACAAAACTCCTACAAAAAATATTTAGTGTAAATTTCTTTTGTAATAAATTTTAAGTTACCAAGTCCTAATTTTTTTTTATAAAAAATTACAAAAAAACCAACAAAAACGTAATTATTATAATATTATTATAATTATAATTAAACAAAAAAAAATTTTTATAATTAAGTAGTATTTAGTTTAAGGTGCATTGTGTTTTATAATTTTTCATAACGGTTGAAAGAAAGAAAAAAAAAAACAAAATAATTAAATATAAATTTTCTTTTAAATTTAAACCCATTGTATTCATCTGATATTTAAGCATCATTATATACATTTATTCAATTAAAATAATTTTAAATGTAAACAAAGATTTATTGACCAGAAATCACAAAACTCTTTAATATTTTAGAACCAGTTCATCATTTTTTGTTTCGTAATAATTAAGGTTTAGGTTTTTTTGTAAATACATTTTTAATTTCCCAACATTTTCTAGGGTTTGTTTTCATCTCTTCTTCTATCACATTTTCCCAACTTTTGTAAACTGTTCTATTTCTTTTTGTTCTGTTAACAACACTTTAATGGACTGTGATTAGTGTTTTTGTATACATAAACAAATTTATATAATTGTATTTCTTTTTTATTTTTCTCCAAAAAAAATTCCATCATCATTTCCCATATTTTCCCTTGTGTTACAAATTTTCTTTAATTTTTATTTAATAAGTTTTTTTTTTAAACCAAATTTTTTTTTGTCTTAACATTCTTTGTTTTGTTAAGATTTGGTTTTCATTAGTTTTACAAAATTTTCCGTTATTTTAATATTTTTATTTTTCGGGGGGAATGATTTTCTTTTATAGTTTTTATATCCTTAAGTTAAACTTAAAGAAAAATTATATTAAAATATTAATTATAATGATTAGTATTTTAAGTTTTTATTCCAAAATTTGGTCTTATGTATTTTATAAAATTATAAATAATATATAAAAATAAATAAAAAAAAAAAAACATTGTAAATTTATGAACAGCTTTTGAAATTTTAAAAAAATAAATAATAATAAAAAACAAAAAAATTTATCATGTTTCTTTTCTTGCTATGCTACAATATGTTCCAAATTAGTAATACGAGAGATCCTAATTTTACCTAAAAATTATTCCGTACTTAAAAACTTATGTGAATTTGGCATTATTTCCAGTAAATTTGTATAGTATGACTAAATGTTGGTAAGTAAATTTTAGTATAATTCCAAAAATTGGGATTTATGTAGTAGCTAAAGTCTAAATATAAAAATATACATTTTTGTTAAAAAAATTTTTGTATGTAACTTAAAAACTGTATAATAATATTTTGTGATACATATTTAAGTGTTTCGTGCTCTTAAGCTCTTACTCCGGGAGAGCATTTTTATGGGAACTAAAGAAAATAATACACCGATTCAATGCTTTAACGTATAATCTTTCTTAAATTATGTTTATATTCAAAAGATTTATGCATTTGAAAACCGAATCTGGATGAACATTTGCATCAGGAATTCTAGAAAAATGGATTGAATTTTAATATTTAGATGTTTATAGGCTTCGTAAGCTGAAAATAGCTTTATCAAAAATTCATGAACATATATTTAAAATTGTGGTCTATATGTAAGTACTACAATGTTTATGGACATAAATCGTTAACCTAAAAGCTGAACTCATTTGTTAAACTCTATTATCTCGATTTTTGTTTTATCTGGTTTTTATATATAGATAAAAGTTATATTAATTTTTCAATTGAACAGCTACGAAAATTGAATTCTAGTTTTGTTTTACTTTAGTTCTTGTTTAGCTCTAGAGATTTTTTTTTTTTTGAATTCTTCAAATTTAATGGCG
>JACGTJ010001993.1:0-11935 GCA_014858695.1 Chrysomya rufifacies | reverse complement strand
AGTTTAGTTCAAGTTCAGTTCTAGTTCAGTTATAGTTCCTTTCTAGTTCAGTTATAGTTCCTTTCTAGTTCAGTTATAGTTCCTTTCTAGTTTATTCCCTGTTCAAATTTAGTTTAGTGCTTATTCTATTCGAATTATAGTTTTATTTTAGAAATCTTACCTGTAGAATCACCATTAGCTTCTTTAGCAGCTGGTTCTTCTACACCATTTTCTTCAGCAGCAGCTGGCGCAGATTCAGTTTCAGCAGCAGCTTCGGTGGCAGCAGGAGTTTCAGCTACGGCAGCATCAGTTTTACCATCTGTTTCAGTTTTTTCAGCTGCTTCACTATCACCGTTCTCCTTGGCTTCTTCTTTCTTATCTTCAGCTTTCTTGTCATCAACAGCATCAGCTGTCTTGGCGGCTTCACCATTTTCTGTTGTTGTTGCCTCTTCAGTGGCGGGAGTTTCAGCGGCAGCTACATCTTTTTTGCCAGCATCAACCTCCTCGGCGGCAACTTTCTCAACAACGGGAGTTTCTCTAGAATTATAGAAAATAATAAGATAATAAGAAAAAATTTGCTAAATTTTATAATGAATTCTAATAATCTAGAAATTATGTTAATTTTTTTTTTTCTTTTTGTTCATAATGAGATTGAAATGCTAATATTTCTTTTAAACATTATAGTTTAGTTGATGGAGAAGTTTTTTTTTATCAAATCATAAATTATCTAACTTTTAAAGTAAATATGATGACAGAAATCTTTGCTTTATTTGTCGTCATTGTATTTTAGTTCTTTTTTTTATATTTAAGACTTGAGTGAATATAAAGTTAATTAAATATACATGGTATTATTAATTTCAGAATTTATTATTCTTTATTACAATTTTGTGTATTTGTATTGGCTAAAATATTATAATAAAATTTATTTTATTATTTCAATTTGTAGTTGAAGTTTGAAAAAATGTGTCCTTTAGTTTAAAATTTTTGAATTTCAAATTTGTTTCTTTTCCTCTTTTGTTTTTCAGGTAATATTTTGCGCGCTTTATATGAGAGAACATAATTCTGTAAACTTTAACATTTGTCTGTTAAAATGAACTTTATAACATCATAGGGTTAGCAGCTTAGTTTAGAAATATAATTTAACTCTTGAACGAACTCTTCAGTTGATTTTGAACTCAAAAAGAGTTCAGAATTAACTGAAACCTACTACCGCTTATAGGGTATATTCTTCTTGTATGTATATGACTCATTTTTATGTCCCCCCCAAAAACAAATTTTAATTAATCATTAAAAAATTAACACACATTTTAAACTAAATAATACACAAATGATTAATATTTTGATAAGTTTATATATATATATATATAAAAGAAAAATACAGATATTTAAATATTTGTAGGAATCATTTAAACAAAAGCAAACTTTAATATGCAAAAAAATAAAAATAGTTATTTTTTTTAACCCTGACACAACTGTACTTGTATTATTTAAAACACAACTTAAAAATAGACAAAATAAAAAAAAATAGAAAACTTGAAAAACAAGGAAACAAAACCATGTGATTCGGTAGTAGCTATAGAATACAAAAAAAGAGGAGAAAATGGGGGTTTTGATGTGACCGATTTTGAATAAGAATTTAAATTTTATTTTTTCAAATTTCCACATTTTTAATATTTAAAACTTGAAATTCAAATGTGGTTTGAAGTGTTTGGTCTATGCTTTCAAAGAGAAAGGGAGTAAAAAATCCTCTCCAATCACATACAAGTAATCAAAAATGCTTTGCATTTTTCACTTAACTTTTTAAAATAAATGAAAACAAAGGCATTCAGCGTATCCTGACAAGATTACAGAATAAAAAAAGTGCTCGGAAAGAGGGCAGAAACAACGTCCACTATTTTCTATTTATACAAAATCTTATGTGATATTAAACAAATTTCCTTTCTCTTTTTTAGTGACCTAATTATGAGTAGAGGGCAGGAAATGTGGTAGGGGCTGATCTCCAATTTTTGTGTTAAAGTGGCTCGTTATGATTTTGTACGTTCTTCGGTTTAATTTTTGTGATATATTCTGTAAATGAGTGAAAATGTTTAATTTTTACAGGTTTTTGGTCCGTAACTTCTTTACTTATGAACCGATTCTGCTCATTTTTAATACGAAGCAAATCAAATTTAACTTTTGTGATATCTCTAATGTGCTATCACTAACTTCTTTAATTATGAATCGATTCTGCTCATTTTTAATACAAATCTAACCTAATTTTACTGTTATAACTCTTCCGGTGCTCATTTTTAATACGAAGCAAATCTAATTTAACTTTTGTAGCTTTTTCCGGTGATCTCATTTTTAATACAAAACAAACCTAATTTTACTTTTATAACTCCTCCGGTGATATCTCTTATCGTGCTATCTTCAGACTAACGGACATTGCTAGATTGATCAGAAACTTACCAGGACCCAGAATATAAACACTCCATTTTGAGGTCTTAGACAAATATTTGAACATGTTTTTTCTCTTTGAAAATTTTGAAGAAAAGCCAAATTTGCTTTTATGCTACATTGAAATTTTGTAAAAAAAATTGAATATTTTTCACAAATAAAAAAAATTTCAGTTTTAAAAATTTCAAATTTTTATTAAAACATATGTTTGTATCTATGTAGTATGTATTGGGTCTTTTAAAAATCACATGGACACTTCTTTATTTTATACTACTATCTAGTGTTTAAGCATTAAAAAAAATATATATAATTCATTGTATAAATTTCAAATCACCTAGAAACGAAAAAGATAACATTGTGACCTACTATTGGTAAAGAGCTGAAGAAGACTGTGTTTCAATATTTAAAAAAAATCACATGGTCAGTTGACGTATTGTTTTGCAAAGAAAAAAAAATGCAATTTTTAAAGTTAAAAATAGACAACTAAAAGAGAATTTTAAAATGATTATTTAGAGCTGATAACAAAATGAAACAGTTTTCAAAGAATTTTTTATTAAAACATAAATAAAATTTAAAAATTGCAACTAAAAATTTCAAAAAATAAAAGAAATAATAGAAATAGAAAAAGACCTGGTTACAAAATTTTGTATTATTCCAATATTATTTCCTTAAATAAGCATATTAATTATGCTTATTTAAGGAAATTGTTAAGATTTTAAATAATAAATTAGTAAAATTTACATAATTTTTAAATTAACAAACTCAAGAATTTCCTAACAAAATAAAATTTCTGTCGAAAATTCTTTGTATTTATATAAAATTTCTGTAAATTTGCTTAACACTTAACAGAAACCCTGTTATAAACAAGCACTGCAAATATAAGAAGCTTGTTTACATAAGAAAAACAAATAAAATGTAAACTTAACATTAATGTAAACTTAGCATTAAATATTTACTTAAGCAGAACAAGAAGAAGAAGAAAACAATACAAAAAATAATATAACAAAATTAGGTATTTGTCTACATATTTACAAAATATATAACGTTAATAAAGACATAACAACATATTTACAAACATACACATATATAATATACATATGTAAATAGTGACTACAAAAATAAAGTAACAGCATGTTGTTAACATTAATTAAATGAAATGAATATAAAACCCAACACAAAATTACACACCGCTAAAAATAGCAGACACAAAAAAAGTAACAACAAACACATCTGCCAGTTTTACGAACATTTTACACAGCCGTGTATAATGAAAAAACAGCGTGCACGATATTCAAACACACATGTGTTTTTCTGATGGAAGCAAAAGAACAAGAAAAAAAAAAAGTAACAAAAACTAATTGCAAAAAACATGACTAAACTTTTCATCAATAAATATTAAAAAAAAAAAGAAATAAACGGTTGGAAGCATAAGGGGTGATAATGGCAAAAAAAAAAACACACGCACACACATTTAAACACAAACAAAACAATGCTAGAGAAATTAATAATGATGTTCGTTTTTTATGTTTGTTCTAGAAGAACAAGAAAAAAAAACGGGAGTTAAGAGTAAAGAGAGCAAAAAGTTATTAAAAAAATATATATATTTAAAGCAAAACAAAGGTAATAAAATGTATTTAAAAAAAACGAGGTTTTTTGCGCGCAAAAAAAGAAAATTAAAGTAAAAAAGTATAACAAAATGAAATGTTAAAATTTCAACAAAAAGAAAGAAGAAAAGAACAATAGACTGTAAAGGGATTTTGAAAATGAATTGACAAAGAGAAATAAGGAAATTTAAAAGGTATTTTAGAAGAAATTGAATTGAAAAAGGAAATTAAAAAATAACGGACTTTTTGGGATTTAAAGTAGCAAAGGAAAGAAAAAAATGATTTGTAATAAAATAAAGCAACGAACTAATGGAAGTAAATAACTAAATAATAGTTTTAAGGTTAAATTATTGTAAATTTTTAAAAAGATTTAACATAATTAAAGAAATTGCAATTAAACGTTTAAAATATGTCAAATAAGCAAAGTCTAAAATAGGAATATTGCTATTAAATTCTATATACAGTGACTCAATTAAGTATTTTGCTTCAAAATTATTATTTTAAATTATGAAAATTCGCAATTTTAATAAAAAAAAAAACTTTATAATTTTGTAATGGATATACAAATATACATCTTATAAATTAATAATGATTTTAAAAAATTAAGATTGCATTAATTTGCTAGCGAAATATTTAAGATTTCAAAAACTTAATATTTATTTTACACTCCAAAAGAAAAGTATTTCGCTTTTGTTAATTAATTACAATCTTTTGTAAGCTTTAATTACATTTGAAATATTCGTAATTAAAAATTTTCAAATTTTAATTGAAAATTACGTGAAAAAAAGCAAATTTTAATATAAATTTCTTTTTTTCTTGTAATTTTTATTTAATTTATAAATTTTGTATTTCTTATTTATTTAAGGCAATATTATACACAATACAAAATGTATAAACACATTAAAAAAATCATTTTGTATTATTTCAACCCAGACGAGAAATGCGCTATTTTCTATAATATACAAAATGGAATTTTTTTTCTTTATTTCAACTTGCTGCTGCTATATAATTATTGCTGCGTAAAATCCAAAAAGTATTTTTTAAACTTCTTTCCCTCCAAAGACAAAAAATCCAACAACACAAAAAAAATTTAACAATAGCAATTCAAGACTAAACCATCTACTTTTTAAATTAATTTCATTTTGTTTAACAAAAACAACATTTTCTCATCATTTACTTGTTAACTACTCTTGCTTCGTTTTTTTTCTGTTTTAACCGGACATAAACTTATTAAAATAAATGTGGTGCCGCTAGGTTTTTTTTTCTGCCTTTTTGCTAACCGGCATTTTAAGCCAAGCGAAAAAGAAAAAGCGGCCAACCATTACCACCAATTTTGACAAAAAATGCCGAAAAATTAAACCAACAACATCAACAGACTCTAAAATTTTTGTTGCCCCTTTACCACACACCACCACTACCGCGCCAAAATGTTTGTTTAAAAGAAACCTTTTTTTATGTTTAAGCTCTACAATGATTTTCTTACCACCTTTGTTAAGAGGCAAAAAGTGATGCCAGAAGGGAGAGAAAATAAAAATACCCAATTTCCGAAAAAAGTTCCTTTCTATTTACAAATTTCAAATCATATTTGTTTGATTTTGTTTTGCTTGCTTCTGAAGTTAGTATTCGATTCAAATGTGACCTAAAACTTACTAAGAAATTAACTTTATCGAGATTTATATAATTTTAAGATTCTTTTAAAACTTTTTTATATTCTTCCCGATACTTTGAGCTTACATCTCAATAATTTTAAATGTCCGGCTAGGAAAAACAACAACAAAGTATTGAAAATCTTTTCATTAACATACCGAATTATTAGATTTTTAAACCTTAATAGAAATAAACGATTAAAAAGAGCAATTTCCCAAATTTGTTCAAAAATTATGTCCAAGCTTATTACGCTATCTGGCGTCAAATATTTTAGTTTTTTCTTTTGAAATTTAAATGCTTAGAGAAAAGATTTCGTTTCTAAACTTTTGGAAAATTTTTACAAAATTTCATTTTTTCTCATTTTTTTCCAAGTGAAATTTTACAAAATATTTCAAATTTAATTTTATCAATTTGACTTAATATTTTGTAAAAAAAGAAGGTATTTAGAAAATAATTTATATTATTAAACAATCGAAAAAAGGAGATTTCACTACTCTTGAAATAGATCATGTTCTCAATTTTTTTTTGTAACTACAAAAAATTATCCAAAAATCTATTTAATGACATTTTATACTTAGTAGCATATCTTAATCTTCTTTTCTGATAATTTTTTGATAGTATTTTTTAGTATAATTGAAATCCCGTTAACAAATTCTCTCAATACAAACTTTCTATTAGGTTTATAACTTTTCTTCTTCATTTTTATCAACAAACTTTTAATTCTTTTTTATAATAACTTAAGAATATTCAAATTTTATATTCAATTTACTTTAAGACTTCCTAATAAAATTCTTCATTTAAAATTACAAAATCATTCTTGTTAAATTTTCCCTCCAACTGGCAACACTTAACATTAGCCATTAAAAAGAAGAAACAACATAAATTAACGAAATATACAAACAACAACCACCACTATACATTTTATTCTACCTTTTTGCTTAATTTTGCTTGCTTGGCGTCTTTTTTTTTTCTATATTTCTTCTTATGCTTTACTCTTCACCCCATCTTCCAATTTAATACAAAATATTCGCGCTGCTTTATTTCAAAGAAGAAATACACATTTAAAGCAACAAAAAAATGCCGCTTTTCTGCTTCTTTTTATTCTTCCCATATACACACTTTGTTGTTGCTTTTCCTAGCAAATACTTCGACAAAAAGAAACACACGAGAGTAAAAGAGCAAGCTTTATACACTAACTCGTTAAGCAAAGAAAATTCTTTAACATAAAAACTTACAAGAGTAAAAAAGATGGCACAAATTTTTGACGAAAAAATTTTAAAGAGACGCCGTAATTTTTTTTCGCAAATGCCGCTGTTTTAAGATACAGACAAAATTTTTAAAAATTTTCGTCGTTTTTTTTTTTCACACAACAGTCTAGCATTTTTTCCTCATAAAAATTTTAATAGAACTTTGATTCTATATTCAAACACTCATTTTATTTAACTTTAAAAAATATTTGCAAATACTCACTTGTTTTCTACAGCAACATCGGCCATTTTGTTTGGATTTTTATTTGTTAAAACTCGTTTACAAAAAAATGTGTATAATTTAAATTAAGAGAACGCGTTTCTTTCTTTTTGAAAATTGTATTTTATTAATTATAAATTAAATAAAACACAATTACAAGTCGTCACACTTTTGTTTAAAAAGATTTTTGTTGTTTTTCTGTATAAAATTAGCACACAAAAACTCTTTGTTATTTTAAAAATAAATTAACTTGTACTTTTTTCAAAAATTATTTCCTCTGTCTCGCAAATGCTGTACTCTACTACTGACCACTGCACACGTCTTTACTGCTTCGCTGATTATCGCCGAATGATGATCGAATTTTTGTTCGAATTAATTGGCGTCGTTGAGTTTTTTTGCCAACAATGTTGCAAAAATGCTTGTGCATGCGTTCCGGTGCGTGTGCCAGAAAGAGCGCGCAATAGTATGTGCAGGAAATGAAAAGGTAATTTCTTGCATTATTTCAAGCAGGTAAAAAAAGCGACAATATTATTTTTGAACTACAACAACCACCAACTAATACCGCTAATGAAGGCCTAAAAGGCGACATCTGGTTGTCGGCGTCATAAGTTGATATTTTCGAAAGTTGTTGATTTCAAGTTATGGCGTTGGAATTGGGATTTTTTTAAAGCCCAACTTCCTTTGTATTGCCAGATTCAGCTTTTAAGTAAATTTTCCACAAAGGGCAAGTTTTATTAGAATAAGATACGCCAACATTTAAATGATTGTTCAAAAATTATACTTTTTCTGCTTTATATTTTTGAATGTTCAGATTATTACTTTGTATTATATTTGTGACTCTCTTAAGTCACAAATATAATACAAATTTTATTCTTATGACCGTTGAAAATAAATGAAGTTGTTCCATTAGTTTATTATTTCACGATGTCCTAAAATTTGTAATCAAAACAAAAACTCCGTCAAAGCTATAGATTGGTAATAATTTGCAATTTTAAAGTAAACTAGCTGAATTCCAAGTAAAAGAAAAACAATAATTATTTTGTTCTTTGAATTGTAAAATTAAGTACATAAGACGATATATACATTTATAAGACGTACACATAATTCTCTGTTACAACAAATGCTTAATTCGTTGATTTATTTTTTATTAGATGTCGCAAATATTTTTCTTGTGTCAAACGGCTATAATTTCCGTCTAACCCCATATGGCATCACTTTTCCTCCATTGTCATTGTTACATGTTAGCGCCATCTATTTGTAAGTATTTTAACAACAGTTCTTGCACATAACCTGTGATGCCAGAAATTTTGTTTATAAAAAAAGGTTAGAAAATTGTATTCACAAAAAAGTGTGAACTAACAAAAATATTATTGCAATTGATTCAAAACATCTCAATATTTATATTAATTTTTCATCAATATGCGAATAAATGTTACGTATTTTATTATAAAATTGTGTTTCAAATTACGGGTAACACAAGAAAGTGTTAACGTGAGTTAAATAGCATAACAAAACAAATTTTGATTTAACAAAACGCAGTGTAAAAAGTTTTTACATGAAATTGTATTGAATCTTATGTGATCTTAAAAACTGCCATACAAATTATGTGGCCATAAATAAATATTGTGAAAAGTTATTTTCAAAAGAGCTAACATAAATCATACAAATTATTTATTATTATTTAGTTTTTCTTAAATAACTTTTAGCATTATACAATATTTTCCAAATTGGTTCTCAGTCCCAAAGATAATGTCATTATGGCAACGCTGCATCTTCAGCTGTTCTTCTATTAAAAATTCGTTTTTCCAAATAAAGGAGAAAGAAAGAGAGCGAGTTAAATGTAATAAATCATGAAGTTAAACTCAACACAAAAAAACACCAGGTGTTTGTGTAAGTAATTGTAGTTGTAATATAACGAAAAGTAGGATGTTATACCAGGATAAAAAAAAGAAGGACAGGCATTAGGACAGATGCAATAAAATTGTTATTGTAACAACTAGAAAAGTAATTAGATTTTTACGAATGCATAAATGTGTACGGTATAGAGATTAATAGAAACAATAGCAACAACAACAACAACATTTGTGGCATGCATAGTAATTAAGTGATGACAATGTAGAGATTTTTTATATGTAATTATTTACACAAATTAAACATTTTAGAAAAAAGAAAGGAACTAGAACTGAACTAAAATTAAACTAGAACTGAATGAGTACTGTACTAAAACTAAACTGTACTAGAAATGATCTGGAACTGAAGTTGGACTAAACTAGAACTAAATTAGAACTGAACTAGTATTAAAACTTAACTAGAACTAAATTAGACTGTACTAGAAATGATCTAGAACTAAAGTTATACTGAACTAAAACTAAATTAGAACTGAACTAGAATTAAAACTTCTAGTTAAGTTTTAATTCTAGGATTAGAACAAAATTAGACTAGAATTGAAACCTAATTTGAATTGAACTAGAACCAAACTAGAAATAAATCTGAACATGAGCAGAGTTTAAACTGAATTTAAACTAGAAATGAATTAGAACTAAACTAGAACCGAACAAGAAATAAACTAACACTGATTTAAAGTAAAATAGAAATGAAGTTGTTTGTTTTTAGAATTATATATCTACATTATATTTTTAGATTAATTTGTATACCCTTCACTTATAGTGAAAGGGTTGTTATTCCGTTTGTAATTTCTACTTTTTTGATCTGAGACCCCCATAAAGTATAAAGCTATACCATATGTACATCAAATCATTCGTTAGGCTAGCGAGAATATTGCTATTAAAATTCGGCAGAATCCATTCATAAATGGCGGAGATATCTTCAAAAAACCCTTATTTTTTAATATTTTCGAATACTTCGACTATTTCTATACTTACTACGGACTTGGATCCTCCATGGTATGTTAGCATGATTTTTTATACAAGTTTAGATTTTTTAAAATCGGTTAATAAATAGTCGAGTTATTGTCAAAAAACGATTAAATTTTATTTTCTTCATAAAAGTTGTTTTTGTTTTGCTAATAAAAATCACACAAACAAACACACGACATTACCATAAATCTTTGTTTTAGATTTGTGAAGCCGTTATAAAAGATAGAGACTTCATTGTTTCACTGAAAATTTTATAGATTTGGGTTTTCGGTTCAACATTTTACCGGATTCGACCATCTGGAACGGGGAACGATATAGGCTATTTTTGAAGCCAATTTAAGTGAAGGGTATATAAGATTCGGCATAGCCGAATATAGCGTTCTTGCTTGTTTCGAAATTTGTTTTATTCATATAAAGATGAACGTATGAATAAAACAAATTTCGAAACTTTTTGAAATTTAGTTATAAAATGAGCGAAATTTTATAAATTTTTGCAAATAAAATTTGAAAAATTTTCCACTTAGAAACAATTTTTTCTTTTTAATTCAACATTCTTCAAAGCAGCTGCCCAAAAAGATTACAAATTACAAAGAAAAAGTCGGGGTTAAGTAAAACTACTTACAAAAATTCTTCCTAGGAAAACAAAAACAATTAGAATTTATTACAGCTGCCTTTTATTACAAAAATACCTAAGATTTTCTTTACTTAAATTGTTACCTGTATTAAAAATCTTTTAAAATCCTAAGAGAAATTTTCTTTATTTTATATTTCCCGCCATTTTTCTTTAATATTTATGTTTATTTTTGTATTAGCAATTACTAAATTTTGTAAATGACTTTGACATTTTAAAAATTTTGACACATGTCATTTATTTTGCATGCCTTAAAATGTTGAAAGCTTATTTTTTTCTCTTGGGGACAAAAGCTTTAACAAACACATTCTATACAACTCTACTTACTTACTTAGTTGTGTGTCCCGAAAGCTTTTTTTCGTATTGCTTGCTTTTTAGCTGCTCTATTAAAAAAGTCCTTTTCAGTCTTCTGCTGGTTATAGCTTAGAAATCATATAGAAAAAATTATGTACTCGTAAAAAACGGACAACGAAAAGTGAAAAAAAATCACCAAAAAAAATCTTTAAAATATTAAGAAGAGAAAAAAATTTGAATGTAATATAAAATGGCCCATAAATAAAAATAATTAAAAACGTATAAACACAATAAAAATCGGCTTTAATTTCAATTAAAATGTATTAAAATTTATAAAAAAAGCTAAGCAAAATACTCTATATCTAGATGATTTTTTTATAATATAAAAATTATGTTTCTCGACACATACACACTGTGAAATTGTATATTGTAGGTATATTTTTGGAACAAAAAAAATTTTTAAATTAAAAACGATTTTAAGCTAAAAATAATATAAAAAGAATTCAAAAGAATCTTGTTACTAACTATAAAGTTTAAAGTGCCTTTAAAAAAATATTACATTAAATTAAATTTATAAAATTCTTTGAATAATTTATGTTAATTTTATAAGCCATATAATGTTGTTGTTGAATGTGTACTATATATCCAGCTTCCCTGATTTAATGTTTTCTCAAGGGACTTTGAAAATTGTTGAAATCATTTTTAAGTTTAATTACGTGTTTCATTATTAATTCATAGTGTCTGCATAATTAGGACTCTTAATATCTAAATATTTTAAATGAAAATGTAAAAGTATCCTCCAACATAAACACATTTAACAAAACTGGACCATTAAGTAGCCAATTTGGGGATTTAATATGAAATTGGGAATTTTCAATTATTTTTTCTTTGAATGCAAAATAGGCCGTTTAATGAAGCGGTTACCTTAATTTTTTATATAAATTGATTCCTATATAAAACTAAAATTTAATTAAAACTGGACTAGAACTGAACTAGAACTG
>JACGTJ010001984.1:11901-22906 GCA_014858695.1 Chrysomya rufifacies | reverse complement strand
CTATAACTGAACTAGAACTAAACTAAAACGAAACTAGAACTGAACTAAAACGAAACTAGAACTGAACTTGGACTGAAATCAAAATAGAACTTAATTAGAAATAATCTGGAATTAAACCAATGTTTATTTCTTTTTGCACCTCAAATGGGCCGCGGTGTACTTTGATACAACGAACACAAAATAGTACAATCGTACCATGCTGTTTTATTATACGTTTTCCCATTTATTAAACCAAATACGTATAAAAGAAATAAAAATCAAGATTCTTGTCTCATTTTTATATTAAATCTCCCCCTCCCAACTCTGTTAGCCTTAGCAATTTGTTTTTGTTTCATTGTTTGTTTGTTTACCTTTATAAAATAAAGGGTTACAGTTATAAAGAGAGTACAGTAGTGAGGGTTGAGTAGGAGTTTAAAGATGCTTGTTTGTTTGTTTTATTGTTTTTGTAATAAAACGGTTTGGTTTTTGTTAGCAGAAGTATGTTAAAGTTGTTGCTGGGTTTTAACCATAAGTTTTCTTTTCATTTTGTTCTTATGCCTTGAAAGTCATTTTGTTTATTTCCCAGAGATAAAGAGTAAGAGATAATAAAGGGAGTAAGAAAAATCAGGCTTATCAAAAAATATGTTACATACCAACCCCCTACCACCGTCGTCCATAACAAATTACAGTTGTTTTTGTTGTTTTAATATGTTGTATGTGTATTAATTTATTAATTAACAACAACAGTAGCAACAGCAAGAAAGCATCAGCAACAACATTGAGATAAGGAAAACAAACAAAAAATGTAATTGAATGTAGAAAAAAAACACAAAAACAAAGTGCAAAGAATTAATTTCTAGACTGTTAAAGGGATTTGTTTTTGTTACAAATTTTTGTTTTTGTTTCTTTTATTCCTTGTTTGTATTTGGCCATATACTCTGTTAAAGGAGGAAGTTTAAAGGGCGGGGAATTTGTTTATAAAACGAAGGTGTTTGTTAGGTTATATCGTTGTTTTTTTTTTTCTTTATTTTTTTTGAGCTTTAGTGAGATTAAAAATGAGATTTTAATCTAAATGGTCATTATTATGAGTTACAAACTCACTAAAGTTTTTGTTTTCTTTGTTGTTGTATTTGCAAAATTGATTTAACCTGCCAGCCTATCGTTGGATCAGATGTTAATGAAAAAGGTGTAATTTGTTAAATTGCTGGTAAAAGAGATTTAATTTAAGCACATAAAGATTAAGACAAAATGATTATAAATGAAAGATTTTCAAAATAAAAGGGATTATTATTGTGTGTATTAAAAGAAAGTTTTAATATAATTAAGTAAGTAAGAAAAAAATAATCAATTTTCTTTAAAAAAATAAATAAGAAAAATTCATTTTTCCATCGATTTTAAGCTATATCTCAAATTTTGAGTGCGACTACATTAAAACTCTTAAAATTTTGGGGAAATACATTGAGTTAGTCCATGAAAATTCTAGAAACTTGCTTAGTTTTTGCAGTCTGTTGTTATAAAGCAGAATAGGGTCAGAGCAGAGGCCACTTATTAAAGCAATTTCAACCTAATCATTGCTTATTTGGAAGCATTATGGTCTTGAAATAATTAAACATGAGTTTAAATAGCACAACTCTAAAAAACTAACATTAAGTCGTGAACATTTTTGCCCATAATGTCATAAACTTTTCCTAAATTAAAAGGTCATACAAATTATTTTTTAAGTAAAGTTTTCTTAATAACTTCCTTAAACTCTTCACAGTAACAAAAATAATAATAAATTGTCATTAAATAATTTCTTTTAATTAATTAACTACAACTAAAATCTCTACTTAGTAAAGCATTTTTTATAAAAATTTCAGTTCAATTTGATCTCCTACAACTGCTGCAGCTTAGGGTGTGGACAATTGCAGCAACTAAATAACTATAAAATATTTTAATAAACTTAATTTAAAAAAATAAAAAAAACGTCACATTTAAACTGCAAAACAATTACGATAACCTTAAGATCTGTTAACTAAATCAACATGATGTTTTTTTAAGGGGCAATTAATGAATTAATTTTAGTACCAAGTCAATTTCTTAATAATGAAATTTGTACAGCAAAAAAAAAAGGGGTGCATACAAAAAAGAACACAAAACCCAGCAAAAGTTTGAGTAGAATAAAAATTTTTGAAAAATTTCAACTATTGCATAACTATAAGACTTTACCTATTAAATGATATGATTTATATAATTTTTATATATCGTTTAAGTTATTTAGCAGTTACATATTTGTTGTTTTTTGAAGAAAGAAACTTTCTGTTGTCATCAAATCAATCAATGACTCTCATAACTCTTGGTAAACGAGAGCTATTCTGCTTTTTTACATATACAACAAGAAAGTTTAAAAGCCCGATAAGAAATTAAAATCTAAAAGTCTATCTTTTTACTTATAAAGAGCATAAACTCAAGAAGAGTAGCAAATTGAGTTTTTCTAGAGAATTTCACAGAATTTGAGAAATCTTCCTGAAATCACCGGGAAATCAGAAATGACATTTTTATCATTTTTTAAATATTATTTTTTCATATCTTATCAAAATTTATCGAAATATCAGAATGTTTTGTAGAATTTCGCTTGAAATACTAGAATATATAAAAGTTTTTTGAAGAAACAAAATTTTAAGAAATTTTACAAAAATCTTAAGGAAATAAAATTTTAATAAAAAAAAAAAAAATTAAAAAATTTTACAGAAAATTGCAAAAAAGAACTAAAATTTTTGAAAAAAAAATTAAATTACTTAATTTTCAGAAAAATTTATAGAATTTTAAGAAAATTTTCTAAAAAAAAAAATAAATAAATAAATAACTAAATAATTTCGTAAAATTTTTTCTAGAACTCTTTGAATTTTTCTGAAATTTCTTATCGAAATTAAATTCGAGAAAATATTTCCAAAGGAATCATAATTTGCAAACAATTTTTTAAAGAATAAAAACTTTTTAGTCTATTAATTTTTCCTATATCATATTGACTCTAGTTTTCGAGATATTATTTTCAGATATTGCAAGAAGAGCAAAAATTATTTCCACTCAATTCACTTACTTTTTAATTGCTATTGGTTCCTTAAGAAAATACGCGAAATTAAGAAAAGAATTCCGATTTCTCTGGAGCGGAAAATCATTATTTATTACAAATTAAGGTGTAACTTTGATTATTTCACTAGCAGGTTAAATGAAAATTAGCATGATAATGAAATCTGTATTGATAAGATTATAGGCTATAATAAACCTCGAACCATATCCTATAAAGGCGTTTGTTTTTACAATTTCTTAAAGCTTACAAAACGAAAGTGATTTTTATTAATGAAATTTGAATCTTGAAACTTTTCTATTCAAACTCTTGCTGGGTTATAATTCGTCCTAAAACGCACACACAAAAAAAATGCACTAAATGTCATTTAAGTCAAAGTTGATTTAACATTAATTGAAAATACTGCAGAAAATATTCTACACAGTAATTGTTTAAACTAAAAATGACTTTTGTGGAAATAATTTTTAAAAAGTCAAGAAATAAAAAAATAAACATAAATAGAAAACAACAAATAAATAAATGAGAAAAAAACCTAAGAATTAACTTCACATGTCATCCAATTATCATTTGGTTTTTGAATTATTTTCTTATTTACTTTAATTTTTCTCTCTTTTTCTTTTGCCTCTTGATTGGATTTTAAATACAAAAAAAGAAAAAAAAATCAAATAAAATTGACTCTAGAGATCCAAACAACAAGACTTCCAAAGATGAAAAATTAAAATGAAAATTAAATAAATGAGATATAGAAAGAGAAAGAGAGAGAGAATAGTAAAAAAAAAATCAAAATTTAAATCTAAATAATGTTGAGTTTGTGATTGTTGGTACTATTTGGTATTATTTTTCACAATATTTTTGTTGGCTGTTTAATGATGCTATTGCCTGGTTTGAAATCTGCCAACAACCAAAAAAAATCACATTTTTTTTTTTATTTTGTTCAGTTTTACAAATTCAAAGTTTAAGCTTGAGCATAAATGAACAAGTGGAAAGAAGTGCATGATATTCATGATGATGATGATGATGGGGTGCCTCTAACCTAAATTTTAAAAACTACTGCTATGAATTTTATTATTATTATTTTTTTGCTCTCTAACATATAGTTAATAGAAAATACGTTTTTTATGCACATAACTCTGGTTTCTTTGTTATAAAATAGGATTTTTTTATAGATTAAAAGAAAATATATTTTAGTTTATTATTAGTAGATTTATAGAAAATTTGCTGGGTTATTTGCCAGTAGTTAGAATTTGGTATTTTTTTTTTTTTCTTTAGTTCTTCCAAAAGTCAACATAATTAATGTTAAACATACAAAGAAAAAAGAATATTTTTATATATATTTTTTTAACTTAACATAAATTGTTTTCTTATTAAAGAATTTTAGCAAAAATACTTAAAACATAATAGAATTATTCCACAAACAAAAACAAATATACTTTTTGTAATAGAAAATAGCTTTTTCTACAGAACTTTTTCACAATTCAACAAATTTCTATTCCTTGAAATGTTAATAAATATTTCTCTTTAAAGAAAATTTTACAAAATTTACCTTTTAGCAAATTTTGATAAATTTTTTTAGGAAATTAAAAAAAAAAATGTCCTTTTTAGGAAATTATTAATAAATTTTTTTGAAAAATTTCCCTTTTCGTGAAATTTCTAAAATTCCAAGAAGAAAAGAAAAAAATTCAAAAATTTTTGAAATTTTCTCAAAATTTCCTTTTTCAGAAAATTTTCTCAAAATTTCCTTTTTCAGAAAATTTCCCAAAATTTTCTTTTTTTAGAAAATTTTTCCAAAATTTCTTTTTTTAGAAAATATCCCAAAATTTCCTTTTTATAGAAAATTTTCCCAAAATTTCCTTTTTTAGAAAATTTTAAAAAAATTTCCTTTTTTAGAAAATTTTAAAAAAATCTTTTTCAGAAAATTAAAAAAAAAAACAATCTTTTTTTGGAGGATTTTCACAAAATTTCAAAAAAAAAATCCCCTTTCAGAAACTTTTCAAAAAATTTACTTTTTCATGAAATTTCAATAAATTTCCTTTTCCATCTAATCCAAAAATTTCCTTTTTCAGAAAATTTTCCAAAGAATTTTTTTTAATTTTCTCAAAATTTCCTTTTTTCAGAAAATTTTCTCATTTTTTTTTCACAATGATTGAAGAAATATTTAAAAACGAATTTCCTTTTCAGAGAAAAAAAAATCCTTTTTCAGAAATTTCCTTTTCATTAAATTTCAATAAACTTCCTTTTCCTGGAATGAAATTTTTCCAATAATTATTTTTAATATTTTGTTTTTAATTAGAATTAATAAAAATTTCCCTATTAAAAAAAAATGTTCGTTAGAAAATTTTGAAATTTTCATGAAATATATTTTATTATTTATTATCGGTAAATTTGTATAAAATTTCTTATTTCTTACAAAATTTTTTATTCAGTTTACATTTGAAATTCACCAAAAACAAATTTCCTCTTTAGACAGGAAATGTTCTAAAATTCACCTGTTATTAGGAAACTTTTAAAAATTGCCTTGTTTTTAAGACTAAATTGTCATGTTTATAAGAATTTTTTCAAAATTTCTTTAAAACTAAAGCCATTTTGTAGTTAACGGATTTTTTATTTTGCGCTGGTCCGAACGACCGGTTTCTATTATTTGTGTATATTCAGTTTTAAAATTAATTTAATTACAAATGGTTTTAAAAAGCTAATTAATTTATGTTTGTGGAATATATAAATATAATTAATAAGATTTCTTATTATTTTGTTTAATATACATATATATTTTTTTGCAATTAACTTATTAATTTAATAGTAAAACATAAATTTTCATTTTAATAATAAATGAAAAAATTATAAATTTTTTTTTTAAAATATAAAAAAATGTCATAAAAATCAAGTGAAATTAAAAAAAAAAAATACTGAAAACGATAACAAGTAATTGTAAAATAATGAAAATTACGAGGGTAGGTAATGGGGATTTAGAGAGACTGGGTTAAACAGCACACACAAGGACACACACAGAGATATTTAATTTAATTTAATGACGATTTATATATTTTTTTGCTTATAATTTTTTTTTTTATAATTATAATAAAAATTAATAAAACAATATTAAATCATAATTAAGAGAAAAGAAAGAAAAAAAAAAAAACAAAATAAAAGCTGGACATGTACAATAAATCATTAAAATGAAATTTATAAAAAAACGGGGATAGAAACTTAAATTCAATTTATGATAAAAAAACGAAAAAAAAATTATTGAAAACAACTTTCAATTTTTAATTAAAAACAATAAATGGCTTTAGGCGTGCAAATCAAATAAAATTATAATTTGTTTAATACAAAAACAACAAAAAAACAAAACATATTAACAATAAAATTAAATTGAAATAATTTCTGTTTTTTTTTTTAATACATAATTTAACCAACAAAATTAATATAAATTTTAAGGTTTTTTTCATTTTTTTTTTTTTTTTGTGAAATTTAAAACGTTGTTTTTGTTTTCATTGTTTCAGAGTTAAAATGAACGGAAATAAATTTAAAACTCACTATACATAATTAATTATAACAATTAATTATAATATTTAATTATAATTTTTAAATAAATTTTCAAAACTTTGAAATTTTTTTTGTGTTTTTTTTTCACAAAATTTTTTTTAATAAAAAAAATTATATTAAATATTTATATTTATATATTAAAAAATGGCTATTTACAGATGAGTAAAGATGTTTGGTTTTTCAATAATTTTTAAATATTTATATAAAAACCTAGAAATTTGTTTAAACAAAAAAAAAATTGAAAGTAAAGCATAAAAAATTTCTTTTTTTAAGAAAATTTCATAAAACAACAGAAAAAACACCTAAAAGAAATTATTAAAATATTTATAAATTGTTAAACAAAAATTTCTAAGCTTTTCGTTTTTTGTAAAAAGAAAGCTTAAAAATATTGGAATTTCTTTACAAAATTTATTAACCAAAGAAAAAGCTTTAAACAATCTTTAGTTAAAAGGCTTTGTAAAAGGTTAAGCTTAAGATGTTTATTAAAAAAAAGCTTTTATGTTGCTTAAAGTTTTAACCATCTTTTGCATTATAATTTTTTTTACATTTTTACATTAATTTCAAAAGCTTTCAAACAAACAGCATTGTATATTTAAGCTTTACAAATCAAGCTCTACTTTTCAAAGAATAAGTTACTGATAATGATTCGAATTTTAAATTTTCATAGCCTCCCAATATATACAAAGCTTTTCAATTAAGTTTTATATAACAATTTTAAAGTAATGTTTATTTAAAGCCTTAAATTACTCACAACAATTTTGCATTCAACCTAAATTTGAAATCTNNAAAAAAAAAAAAAACTTTCAATTAAGCTTAATATAACAATTCAAATTACTCACAATTTCGTATTTAACTTTAATTTGAAAATCAATTTTAAAGTTCTACATTCTTAATAAATTTTAATATATACAAAAGCTTTTCAATTAAATCTTTAATATTTACAAAAGCTTTTCAATTAAATTTGTAAATTACGTCGAAAGCTTTAAAAACATTCGAAAACTATTAAATTTTAAACCAATTAGTGGGAATTAACTTAAGTTTTTTAACTTTACTAACAAATGTTTTTTGTATGTTGGAAATTTTTTAACTTTAAAGCTTTTTCTTTTTTGGCGCTTAAATGTTTACAGACAATAGGAAAATAATTAATATAAATCGAACTGCTATTGATTTTCCTTGAGGAGTAGGTAGAAATGGAGATTTATTTTCCAAATTCATCGTTATTAATTATGCTCTTTGCACGGACATAATGATAATTAGTGACAATTTTTTCGTTTACTAAACGATTTTCTCCATGTTTATAAACTTTTTCATTATTATTAAGAAAACACGTTCACAAAACTTTGTTGCTAAGAAAAAGCTTTCACAAAAGCTTTATTTCATTAGAATAATTTTAGAGATAATCTTTAAGGATTTAAAGATTCAAAAGTGTCTTATTAAAGGAACTAATTAAGAAGGTTTATTTTCAACTTCTTTCAGAAAGCTTGACAGTAATATTTTGTAACTTTCTTATTATGGTTTTAGCTATTTATATTAATTTCATTAAAGTAAAAGCTTTCAGAAAATTAAGCTAAGTATAATTGTTATTTTATATAAAAAACATTTTATTGAGCTAGAAGTTTAAAAGCTTTTAGAAAACAGTCAATCTTAAAGGAAATGAAGATTCAAATTTTATGATTAACCAAGAATAAGTTCTAGCAGAAAACTTTTTTCAGTTATATTCATTTAATTTTTTTGTGAAACTATAAAAATAAAACTTTCAAAATTAAACTTTTCTTGTGGTTCTTCGAATGTTTTAAAATATTTTCATTAGCTTTTAAAAAATTTATTTGTATTTAAATAAATTTGATAACTCTGAAATCTTTAAGAAAATCTTTATATAAAAAATTGATAAAAAAGAAGCTTTTAAATATACAAAACCTAAAAAAATTTATAGGATTTTAAATATCTAAAAGCTTTCTAAAGATATTCAAATAAGGTTTAAATAAAAGTCATTAGTTTTTCTTTAAAGCTGTACAATTAATAACACAACAATTTGCTTACAAATCTAGTATCTTAAGCTTTTAAAAACTGTTGTAACTTTTTTTTTCATTAAAAGCAGCTTTTCTAAACACAACTAGCTGGAATTTGAAAGTTTAAAGCTTTTTTTGTGTGGTTAAATTAATAAAAGCAATCATTTTGCATAAACTTTCTCATCAAACGAGCTTTTAAGTTTTAAGTGTTATAACACATTTTGGGTTTTTTTTTTGTTTCACGCTATATATAACAAATTTAGAGTTGATAATTGATTTTTAAAGAAAAATTTTAAATATACAAACAAATATTTATAATAAATATACAAAACAAACAAAGTTTTTAGTAAGTTTTAGTTGTTGTTTTTTTTTATATATATATAATAAATATTTACAAAATCTTTAATAATTATTTACAAGTAAAAAAACTTAAGAAACACAAAAAAAAAATTATGAACTAAAAAGAAAAAAATTTCAGAGAAAAATTATAATAAATAAGTTTTGTGATAAAAACAAAATTATTGTTGTTGTTTTTTTTTAATATTTAAATGGAAATTAATGAGTTTGGTTTTTTTTCGTTAAATATTTTTATTTCAGTTTTTAAGGGAATTATTGTTTTTGTTTTTTCGTATTTTTTATATCAAAAAATGTAAGACAAAAGTTGGGACGGGTTAATCTGCTATTCCGCTAATACGCTTTTTTTTTCTATATTTTAACGAAAAGTGATTTTCAAAATATAAAATTTTGAAAAAATTTTTTATTATAAAGGAATTTTGTTGGTAAATTTAGCAAATAAAATTCCTTTAAAAGAAAGAGAGGACCCTTTTATTTCATTTAAATAATAGAAAATGCAAGAGTTTGATTATTTTTTTATAAAACGCTTTTCGTTGTTTTTGTTTTTCACTTTTTTTTAAGAGAGAGAAAGCTATTTACAAAGATTGTGGTTTTTTTTAAAAGAACTAAAAGTTTAAACTAATTAAAAATTTAAGAAAAAAAATTATAAAAAATTAAAATTAAAAAATCTTTTTTTTAAAAAAGTGTAATTTTGTAGACGATTTTTAAAAAAAGTGGCAAGAAAATTATTTAAATTTATAAACCTAATGAACGTGTTTTTATGTTTTCTTTCAAAAAAAAAAAAATTAATTAAAAAAAAAATAAAGGAAATTTGGAAATTATCAAACTAAATTAAACCTAAATTTTCAAAAATTAAAAAAAATAATAAACAGAAATTGTTGAAATTAAATTAAAAAAAGAAAAAAAAATAGAAAAAAATTTTTCTTAATAAACTTTAATTGTAATTTTTTTTAGATTTTTTTTTTTTTTTTTTTTTTTTTTTTGAAGTATAAAGAAATGAAAAAAAAAATGCTTACAATCATTCATATCATCATTGGATCTCATTATATATTGATCCGATGAGGATAGTCTTGAATGCCCGTTCAAATTGGGATGAGCTCCCCCCCTATGATCACCACCATTATTGTTGGTTTTTTGATTTAAAACGCTACGCATCGCCATTGCAGATGGATTTGTTTGATGCATATACATACTATCACCTTCGCACTCACTTTCTTTATACTGCAACACATTGTTGTGTTTCTCATAAATGACCAGGCACCGATGACATCCTTTCCTACAAAATTTTTCCAATTTATAATTTCATTTTTTTTGTTTTCGTTTATGTTTTAAGGCGGTTTTTTATTCGAAAGTTTTTTTTTATTTTTTCAAAAGGATATTCAAAATATTGTTTGTTTTTTGGTTTTTAAGGAGATAAAATATATAAGTAAAATTTGTTTAATTAAATTTTTAAACAAAAACTTAAAATTGTTACAAAATTATAGAGAAATGTGTTGTCTTAACACGTTAATTTCTTAAGGGGTTAATTGAATTAATATTTTTTTTTTTTTTTAAAGGTTAGTTTTGTGTTTTAATTCGATTATTAAATTGGTTTAATTTTGATTTTTAGTAAAACTGTTTTTTGGAATTTTTAATGAGATTTTAAATGTTTGAATTTTGCAAAATACTTTTGGTTAAACAATTTGAAATCAAATTTGTTTTCAAAAATTTTTTCTTACTTTTTTCAACTGCAAATTTTCGAAAAGATTTTCTTTTTAAAGTTCCCTTTATTTATGTATTAATTTTAAAAATTTTTTATAAAATTCCCTTTTCATAAAATTTCCTTCTTAAAGAAAATTTTTACAAAATTTCCCTCTTCTTATAGGAAATCTTCACAAAATTCCCCTCTTATAGAAAATTTTTGCTAAATTTCATTTTTTTAGGAAATTTTCTTAAAATTTCCTTCTTATAAAAAATTTCTTCAAAATTTCCTTTATATAGGAAATTTTCACAAAATTTCCTTCTTATAAGAAAATTTCCTTTTATAGGAAATTTTTAGAAAATTTTCTTTTAT
>JACGTJ010001982.1:8072-20075 GCA_014858695.1 Chrysomya rufifacies | reverse complement strand
TAGAACTGAACTAGAAATGAACTAGAACTGAATTAGATCTGAACTAGAACTGAACTAGAACCGAAGTAGTATAGTAAGGATCTGATTGACCTAATTTGAAAACACAAAAAAGTAATACAAATAATTGGGTAATACACGTTGGTTAAAATTTATTCTTAAGATAAACTTTTCGTATGTAAATTCAAGGTTGCAGTTTTCACAAAAATATATTTAGTTCTATGAAATATTAACAAATCTAATATCCTGCTAAAAATTGCCATCAAGTGAAAGTAAGTTGAAGTTAAGAAATGAAAATAATAAACGAGTAAATATATACAGAAAATAAACTGAAAAAAAAAAAAACAAGGGGAGAAACCTAACATTACGTGTTAGTTATGTTCCATACTTATTATAAAATATTTTTATTGGCTTTAATGGGTGGAAGCAAAAAAAAAAAAGGAAAGTATATGCATAATTTTATGCCATTTACTAAGTTTACTATTGTTATTTTTCGCTAATATTTTTTTCAGTTGGTAGGATTTCCCTATTTTTCTTGTTTAAATTTACTAAAACGTGCATGAGTGCATGTTAATGTCGATGATGTTAATGTTCGAATTGTTGCAGTTGTAGTTGCATGAAAGGAAAAGGAAATTTACGTAGCTGTAACTGTTTTGTAGGCAAAAAGACGTCAACACAACACAAGTATATTGTATGTTGTTCATGATGATGATGACGATGATTTTTTACCGTTGTTATTGTAGTTCTCTAGCTACTTTCATTCAATTCACATTGTGGTAAAATGACATTTATAAATTTAATCTTTTACCATATAAAAGTATAGAAGAATAACGTTGCAGAGTGGTTAAATGTCACTGGTAAGTCCGCTCTTTAGGTTTAGTTAAAATATTCCACCTTAATTTTTATAGATGACTCAGATATAGTCACTAGTACAAATTGTGTAGTAGTTTCTGATGATCCGAGTGAATACTGTAATTGAATAAATCTTTTTATAAGAACAGATTTCTTGATTGCTTTATGAGATCTTGATCGTATTATGTAAAAGTAGTTTTGGTACAGAAATTAGAATTTGTCTTTTCGATTCATTAGCAAATTTGTAAGTAAGTTAGAATTAAAACAGTTTTTCATTTCGTATTGCTTTAAAATAAACTCTAAATTAGTTAATCAATAAATTCCCTGACATTGCAGACTCTTTGGAAATCGCAAAGACAATAAACCGTTTATTTAGGTTTTGTAGTGTCTCTAAGATTCTCCAACACTTGAACAGTTATTTCATTTAATGGACTCTTTTATAATATTAGAGTACAGCAAATCTCGTTCCATGTTCAATAAACGGATCCGATTTTTTTCCTCCCTCTTAGACAAAAGAGTCTGTAGGCCTCTTTTTTGGAAAATAATTACCAAACTTAATTTGAAATTTGATCTTCGAAAATTGTAGCGTGTTAAATTTTAGCATATAATCATAACTTTGCCTAATTTGGGAACGTAAGTATGTTAAAATGAGTACAGTTTTTTTTCTTTCTTCATTTTTCATGTTTATTGACTAAAAAATAAGGTCATGAAAACATTTAGTTATATATTGAGTAACTGGTATGAAAATGTATGTTTTTAAATGACCGGAAATATAAAGACTTGTTAATGCCATAATATTTGACACTTGCTTGTATATACATGATCGACATCTTTTTAATCGCTGGCAATGTACATTCGTCAACAACCACCCACAACAACATGTTGACCCAAATAATCAATATCATGCAAAAATAAATATTTAGTACTTGATAAAAAAAGTGTACTCACCTCTAAATAGCACCTTATTAAATGTGCTTGTTATGATGCGCAATTCAGGATTTGGTGTTTCACCAATTTGTACCATTAGCGAAAGACCAACAATGCCCTGGGATTTATGTTGAGCTTCGGACATATTATGATACAGTTCTTTGTTAAAACCATAGATTTGTATCTAGACGAAATGTAAATAAATATTTAATTTACTAGTTATATAGAGTAATGTTAAATGTTAATAGTAGTCAACTGTCTTATTAAAAACAATGTCATACCTCTCCTGGAAAACTATAACCCTGTATATAATGTTCTGATCCTCGAGTATTCTCTGTACCGTAGTGTATATAAATTTCTTCAAATTGATATTTATATGCTAGAGGGCCACCGGATATGTTAACATGTTGCTTTGTGTCTTTGTCAACGCGAAAGACAAGCGATTGACCTGTATTGTGTAGTGTACCGGAAACCTAATGATAATAGACACACACATACACAATAAAAACGTTAAATGTATAAACGTTATGACAGCAACGTTGTGGTAAAAGAAAGATAGAAAGTAGAAAAAATAACAATTTTAAACTTTTGTTTTACTTGTTAATTTGTTTAACAGTTTGTGTTTTATGATTTTTTCTATTTGCTGGTTTCGTTTTCTTTTGTGTTGTTTTTTGCGATTGTGTGCAAAATGTTTTAGTTTGTTTTTGTATTAGTTTTTTACGTATTTTTTAGTGTTTTAGCTTACCTTGTGCTTATCTATATGTAATGGCCGTAAAAAAGGATCAAACAATAATTTATCTGGCACTACATCGATGGGCGACTGTCGTCTTCCTTTATTGCACATATTCCACTGTGGATTTATAAGGCCCCAAAAACTTGGTCCTAAATAAAAGAAATTATATTTAGCATATATTAAATATTTGCTAACAAAAAGTTAAATTTGAAGAAAAGTTGTGAAAGCCTAACAAAACAGTATAGTATTGTTTAAATAATATGTATAATTTTAGTTTCGCAGAAACTAAATTTGAAAATATTTTTGTGTGATTTACTGGGTCAAGTCTTACTATGTGATATTTTCACCATTTTATTATGCTCCTTAATCAAATGTACAAATTCTTACCAAATTTTAAACTAAAGGAGAGATATTTAATATTTTGGTTATAAAAAATACAAAAATATTTTAGATACATTTTTTACAAGTATTGTTTTATTAGATATATAAAAATATAATTATAAAGAGCTTATTTATAAATATAAGCAGAAGAATTATAATTGCTATTATACTTAATAATTTCTACAAAATATTTGTATTCAATTCCTACGTGTCGGCGTATTTTTTGTTCTATGTTTTAATGAGAATATGTTCAGAAATATTAAAAATTCACAAGAAAATGTTAACTTTTCCTTTTTATGTTTTTAACCAATAGCCTCAACATATTCAAGTGCGAATATAACTCAATATTCATACATTCAACGAAATCAGTCAAATTGAATTTACTGCTTTTTAATTGATATTGTATAAAAGTTTTTTTTTCTGTATAATGTTAACAGGTTTTATTCATTCATATTTTATTTTAGTTTTGTTTATACGAACAAGTATTCAGGAAATTGATTTTTACCTTTAATTTTTTATTGTAAAATAAAAAAAAGAATACAAAATAAAAAAAGAACAACAAACAACAACAGCAATTCTGTACAGGAATATGAATTTATACTACTTTATTTTGTGTGTGTGTGTAAATGAAACTATATCATCTACAGTACAATACAATGCAATGCTACACAACAAGAGTGTATGTGTTTGTGGCCATAACCAAAGGATATTAATACATGTTACCAATTTACAATGTGGTTTTCATGTATTTCATTCATGTTGGTATTTCCACAGTATGTATATAAATGTTTGTATGTAGGTTTTGTTGAGTAGAATTGTGTTTTTATTTTCAATGTTATAGTTACTTTTCAATTTATTCATTTCTATTTTTGATTTTTATTTTGTTTTATGTACACACAAAGAGAAAAAAAAATAAAAAATAACAACTTTGTTGTTATAATTTTTTTATACAAAAAGTTTTAATTTTTTATGTTCGGTTGAATGATACTTGACTTCTGAATTGATAAAATGATAATTGAATATTATAGCAACAATTTTATATTAGAGAGGTTTTTAAGGACTGGTGGTGTTAATGTTTTCGTTGAGCATGTTTTAAATTAATACGAAAATCATTACAAATAATTAAATTTAAATTTTAACGCACTTGCCACGTTTATAAGTAGAACAACTCCAGGGTTTCTTAAAATTCAAAACATTTCCAAAAAGTTCAAAATTCACGAACTACTCTTGAGATTATAATTGCAACTGCCACGTTTAAGAACTTAAATCAATCTATTAAAAATGTCTAGTTCTAGTTCATTTCTAGTACAGTTCTAGTTCAGTTCTAGTTCAGTTCTAGTTTAGTTCTAATCTGCTGTAAAATGTCAATTTGTTGATTTCTATTTTTGTGTGTGTATCCAAAATCTACTAAAAATATTAACACATTTTTAAATTTTAAAATGTCTTTCATGACGTTAACTTTTTCAAATTTTTTAACAAAATATTTTATTTAAAATATTGTTGCCTTGAATTATTTAAACAATTATGTATATAATAGTAGTATATAGCATTCCAGATACTATATCATTTATTGTTGCATTTTATTTAATTATACAAAAAAAAAAAAAGTTGTATCTGTTAAATTACAATGTTCGTGTCAAATAAACTGATGGCTCGGCGACATCATAGATGACAATGGCCAAGTTGAACTTAATTTCACTTTTTTTATTCAACGTTCGTTACTATTTTATTGCACTTTTATAAAACGACAATAAATATTTTGATGATAAAACCATTACGGTGTTTTTATAGTTTGTAACTTTTTTTTTTATTGTGGTAAAATTTTGTATATATTGCTGCTGGTGCTATTACTTAAATTGAAATAATAAACGAAAAATGATTTGTTATGTTTTTTATGGATTTTCTTTGTTTTTTGAGTTAACACTCAAAATAATTTATATAAATTAAATGGATATAAAGAATGTAATACATGTATGTGTTAGTTAAAAAAAAAAAAAAAGATTTCATAATATTTCAATAATTTTTAACTTTTGTTAAAGGGAACCAGCATATTAATGATCAAGTGTAAGTATATATTTAAATGTTATAATTCTACTAATACCTTTCATTTTATGAAATATTTTTAAGCTCATTTCCTATTAACTATGATAATTTTGGAATGATTTTTTACATTTAACCAACAATATTTTTAATTGACTTTTTATAATATAAACACAAATAAGTATACAAAATAGCTTTTTAATTTAATCAAAAATATCAGTGGAAAACAAATTTTTATTGGAAAAAACACTTACCGGATATACCGTCATATGTCCACCATTCCTCCCAACTTGCTTTTATACCTACAAAATATAAAATAAGAATAAATTACGTATACGAATTGAATAAAATTGCATTTTTTATATACATATTTTAGCAAACATTGCAAAATGTATTTATTTATGCATTTATATTAAGAGCATTTGTTTGTATTTGCTAAAGATATTTTGTAGCTATTTTTAGCATTTTCTATTTGTGAAAAAATCAATATCAAATGGCACCGTCAAGTCTGCTGAACTTTGGTAAATAACGTCTGACTTTATGACGCCAAAAGAAAAATGGAATTTATTTTAAGGGTTATTTTCTATAAAGTATTAATATTTTAGAGTGTTTTTGTTTGTAATTGAGGAAAATTAGTAAAATAAATAAATATAAAAAATTAAATAAATATGTATGAACATCAACAAAATTTTGCTACCAGAGGCGCACAGGTAAAATCGACATTATATAGAGCGTACATTTCAGTTTGTTTTCGGTCAGTAGAGATTTGGTGTCAATTTAACACCCGTGGTTGTCAAATCTATTACTTCATTTGCCAATAATAAAAATAATAAGGCGAATTTTTATAAGTTATAAAAGAAATCTGATTTTTACGATGTGAGTTAAAAAAATTGTTCACAGTGTGTATACGTATCTAATTCACTATTGACACGGTATGCAATTATTTTAGACATCTTTGTGAAAATTCTTTTTCTATTTGTATGTTTAGTTAATGAAAATAATCTTAATATTTTACTCTGAAAGATTTTGTGAAGATCTTGAACAAAAATGATTTATATGATTTGAACAAATCTAATCATCATGTATACTAATCATATTCAACCAACATCTAATTTCCCATGTTCAATTTTACTCACCGATAAAGAAATTAAAATGTTAATCTTCATTAATTTTTCATTCAACAATTTAAAATAAATATTAAGGGGCATTGGGCTGAAACAAATTCTATTTTCTAATGTTAAGGTATCCTAATCCAAAGTATTTCGCTGCATAAAAGTTGCTGTCGTGGAAATGCTCTTTAGTTTTTGTTGCCCTTAATAAGGTGTATGAAAATATTTATTTTCGTCGTATTTAAAGTTAGGAGGTGCGGTTATCCTGATATTTTTGTACATCACGAAGATGGTATGCACAGAAGAGGTGTATTTGGGTTGTATCGAAACTGGAATTTTGTGTGTCATTGCTCAGCAAACATAGTTTTTATTTGCTTTCACGCGTATTGAATGTCTATGTATGCATTAAGCCATGAAGCAGAATATTCTTAATTTAACATGAAAATATTTGGTGTGAAAAAAGACCATAAAGTTGCAGAAATAATATCAGCGTTCTAGAACCACAGCGATAACACAAATGAAAGAATTATAAATATTATAAAAAAATCCACAAAATATTAATGCTCTGCTTTAAATGATCACTTTCCTTAGTAATGTGAAACAAATTAAATAAACAAAGATTTGTAAAAGTAGAACTAATAACTAAGTATTTATTTCTGAACCTATATGAGATTCTAATAAACGTATAAATTCACATAAATACACCAAAACAAATAACAATATTCACACCTTTATTTCGAATTCATATATATTTTTATTACATATACATATGCAACATCTATACAAATATGTGAGAAATAAGAAAACACACCTTAAAACAACTAATAAATATATAAAGACAAGACCCTTGAAAACTAATAAGTAAATATTTATTTATTCAAATATATACATTTAAATGTTTATATATTTGTTTTTATAATTTTATACATTTACATACAGACTATATATTTCTATAAAAGTTAACAAAGTCTTGACTTTATCTGACTGACATCAATTTGTCTGTCAGTGTGTCTGTCTGTTCATCAGTCTGTTCGACAGTCTAACGATATGTCTTTGGTTTATGTGTTTTAACAGATAACTATAATCATTTCATCAAATTTATAATCACACATATACTTATATCAATATTTCTTAAGTAGTCAATATATACATGTACACACATGTGTATAAATAAACGTAGATACTTTAAGTCATCTATCATTATATGATTTATAATATTGTCATTTTATATTCAATCGTCTATACAAATAAACACAAAGATATACACACATAAACTTACATATTTCAGAAATTATTAGGCTTCTCATTACAACGCCTATAATAAATTTATTGTCATCATTAGTATTATGTCATCGATTTTAATTAAAAATCGAAACTAAATTTTGAGATATTTATAACCACCAAATACAATCATCAAAATAACAAACTGACATATGTGTAAATACAAACGTACATACATTATATGTAAAAGTATATAGAAATCCTTTTTAGTTTATGTGTATATGTATGCGTGTGTGTGTGTTTATTTTAACATTCTTTGTTAACTTTTGTTATAGTTTTCTTCATTTTGAAAACGCATAAATATAAGTCTTTAAGTTAATTCCTTGTAGAAAAAAAAAACCAAAATCTATTTAATAACTTTTGTGCTTTTAGGTCTTTAATTGTTGATAAACATCTGTCATGGCAAGATTATTATGATTATCTATAAAAGAATGAATTTCTTAACGCTTTAATGGTAAATCTTAATTTTGATTTTTTTTACCAACCCTTAACGTTTTTGTTTTTTTGTTCTTTGTTAGAAAGACCTTAAAAGAAAAAAAAATTAATATTGATATATGACGTCATTTAACTTTTGTTTCTAAATTGAGGGTTAAATGTTTGAGAAGGAAAAACAATTAGAAGATTTTTGATTTTGATACTTTTTTATTTGCACAAGACAAAAGATAGTGAAATAGAAGTTGTAAAATAAAAATTTAATATTTAATACAAGTAGTATACATATTAAAGATTTATATGTTAAATTTAAAAAATGGTGTTATTTGTATACCCAGCATCAAAAATGATGGGGTGTATATTGAGTTTGTTCTACCGTATTCATCTAAGACCCCAATATTATTATATTCTTGGTTATGGCAAGATTCTGGCGATGTCCGTTTACCTACCCGCCTTCCCTTCTGTCTGTCTGTTTGTCCGTCTGTCTATCGAAAGCTCGGTAGAGATCACATAGGAAGATCTAGGAAAGGAAATTTGGAATAAATATTTCTCTTGTATAAGGTTTGTTTGGTATTGAAAATGTGCAGAATTGGATTATAAAGAAGGAAGTTGTGGAAAATCTTTCATTTTCGAGTACATAATATGGAACGGCTGAACGTAAACAGATGAAATTGAAGGTAAATCATAATATGGTATCGGGAAACCAAGACGCCGGCTCATAAAAATGCCTTTTTAGGTATATTTCGAACTAAATATGAAAGGGAAGAACATACAAAGATGACGTTTTAGACTGACTGTTAGATCACAGGAAGACTATTTGAAAAATGGGCGTGACCAACATGTGAGCGGGGCATGTGAAATGAATGAAGGTAAACGATGAATTTTTCGAAATATCGTTAGTTGTTAGTAGGTAGAAACTTGGCTAAAAAAATTTTATATATTAATTAAAATCGCATGGATTTCTTCTAATTAAAATCGCGTGGCTTACTTCACACAAAAACAGTTATCATTTAATATATTTTGATGGTGGGTATTAAATAATCGGCCAAGCCGAATATAACATTCTTACTTGTTTTGTTATACATTTGTATGTATATAATTGTTGTTGGTGTTATGACCCCAATTCTCTGGGAATTTTTTAAACTCTTTAAAATGTATAGATTTATGGCAATAAATAAATTTTTAAAATTCCAGATAACTTTTCAAATTTTAGATAAATGTTAAAATTTTATCCGATTTGAAAATTAAGAAAAATATTCTAAAAAAAAAATAAATAATAAAAAAAACAAGAAAGATCATATTCGAGTTGGTCGAATCTTTGATACCCACCATCAAAAGAGGTTAAATGAAATAAATGCTGAAGTGGACAGAATGTGGGCGGGCCACGCCCATTTATCCATTTGTGCATATGATGTAACAAAGAAATTCCATATTTTTCAATTTGGGCTTATATGGGAGGTGGGCGGAAAAGTAGGCGTGACACGCCCATTTTTGATTTGCAACCTTAACTCTACCTATCTAATGATACCCCTCAAATTTCATCACTGTAGCTTCTTCCATTTTATATTTATGACATTGTATGTGCTAAAATGCTTTAAAATGGTGGATTTTTATGGGTTTTTGTTCCATAACTTTCTTATTTATAATCTGATAGTGCCCATTCTCAATACCAAACAAATCTTATATAAGAGAAGCGAAATTTCGTCTTCCTAGCTCATCCCGTGCGGTCTCTATCGTGCTTTCAACAGACAGAAAGACAGACAGACGGACGGACATTGCTAGATCGACTTAGAATCTTACCAGGACCTAGAATATATACGCATGTTGGGGTCTTAGACGAATATTTTAACATGTTACAAACGGAATGACAAACCCAATATACCCCCCCCATCATATTTTGATGGTGGGTATAAAAATTTATGTTTATAGCAACATTTTTTAAACATTTTTTGTTTACAGCAATTTTTTTCAAAAATCTGTTGTTTATTAGCTAATTTTTTCAAACATTTACTGTTTGTGTCAAAAATTTTCTGTTCATAGTAAATTTTTTCAAAAATTCTTTACTTTAAAAAAAAATATATATATTCTTTTTATAGCAAAATATTTCCAAAAATTTTTTTGCTTATAGCAAAATTTTCCAATAATTTTTTGGTTTATAGCAAAATATTTCAAAAATATTCCGTTTTTACAAATTTTCTGTTTGTAGCTAAATTTTTTGAAAATTTTTTGTTTATAGCAAAATTTTTCAAAAATTTTCTGTTTACAATAAAATTTTCTGTTTATATCAAAATTTTTTTTTAAAAATTTCTGTTCATAGCAAATTTTTAAAGAATTTTCAGTTTATGGCATAATTTTACAGCAAAATTGTTCAAAAAGTTTATTTTTTTCATAAATTTTCTGTGTGTAGCAAATTTTTTTTAAAAATTATCCAAAAAATTTCTTTTTATAGAAAAAAAAAATGTTAAAAGCAAAAAAAATTTATAGAAAATTTTTCAAAAAATTTCTCTTGTAGCTTTTTTTTTTCAAAAAATTGTTTTAGAAAATTTCTCAAAAAAAGTTCTCTTGTAGAAATTTTTTCAAAAAATTTTTGTTTTAAAAGTTTTCAAAAAAGTTTTCAAAAAAATTCTGTTTATAAAAATTTTTTCAAAATAAATTTTTCTAAAATTAGGTTATCTGAAAAAGACCTCAGAAAAATCCTTTTCACAATTAATAATTAAATCCTGAATCCTTAAAATTATCTTAGAAACAATTATGTTATAAAATTATTATGCAAAATATTTGTGCTTCTTTAGTTCAACAAAAATGTCAAACTCATCATTTAATCATGACAACTAGAGCGAAAGAGAGAATGAGTGAATACATTTTAAGACATCCAAACACACACACATACACACGCACATGCACACACACTCTCACACACATGTGTGGTAACTGACACATTTTAAATGTATGTAAATTATGCAATGGCACTGTGTTACCACATGCAACATACTCCCTAACATTGCAATTTTAGTTAAAACACATTTAGTTGTGGTTGTAGTTGTTGTTATTGTTTTTCTTGTTGGCAAAATCCTTAAAATATTTTAACAATTTATTTAAGATGCATATGAATTTATAAGAAGACAAAAGAGAGAGAGATAGAGAGAGTATTGAAACATATTTTATGCAAATAATTTTCTAAAACCCTGGAGAATGTTGAAATTTTTTTGTGTCTTCTAATATATGGGATATTTACATATACATGAATGCATTGCAAAAAAAATAACAAAGCAAACATTTGAGATCAAATTTTAAGGAATTCATGTGAGGAAGTTTGGACTTTAACTTAATTATAAAATATTTTTATCATAATTTATTTTTCTTAAAAAAATATATAATTTATTGCTTAAACATTTTAAATATTGATATATTTATTAACAATATCAAAATGTTTGTTGGGTTAATTTACTAGCATTTGCATGTTTTAACGCTTAAAAATCTTGTAGACAATGTTCACATAATTTAACATTTAGTGTTGAATTATGCAAAGAAAAAATAAGGTTAATAATTTATATTCTATTTAAAATTAAAAAAAAAAATGTTAATAAAAAATGCAACACAAAATAAGTAATTTGCTAAAATATTTTAAATTCCTAAAAGCCAAAGCAACAAGGCCTTAAGAAGATTCAAAATAATTTTAAATTTTATAATAAAATAAATGTTATAATGAATTTTATTAAAAAAAATGTAACAAAAGTTACATAATAAAATATTTTTCTAAAGTTTGTCTTTCGAAATAGAAAAACTTTCAAAAATGTTCAAAAATTATAATCAGAAAATATTCAATAATGTTCTGTTTATAGCAAAATGTTTCAATAATATTCTGTTTATAGAAAAAATTTTCAAAAAATTCCTGTTTATAGAAAAAAATTTCAAAAATTCCTGTTTATAGCAAAATTTTTCAAACAATTTTTGTTTATAGCAAAATTTTTCCAGAATTTTCTGTTTATAGAAAAACTTTTCAAAAATTTTCTAAATAGAAAATTTTTCAAAAATTTTTTGTTTATAACAATTTTTCAAAAATTTTTTGTTTATAACAATTTTTCAAAAATTTTTTGTTTATAAAAATTTTTTGTTTATAAAAATTTTTCAAAAATTTTTTGTTTATAAAAATTTTTCAAAAATTTTTTGTTTTTAGAAAATTTTTTGTTTATAAAAAGTTTTTCAAAAATTGTTTGTTTATAGAAAATTTTTCAATTTTTTTTTTTTTTT
>JACGTJ010001981.1:0-11796 GCA_014858695.1 Chrysomya rufifacies | reverse complement strand
AACTAAAACTGAACTAAAACTGAACTTAAACTGAACCAGAACTGACCTAAAACTGAACTAGAGCTGTAAATCAGTAAAGTAAATTAAAACCGACCTATAACTGAAGTGGATATGGACTAGTACTAGAATTAAAACTGAATTAGAGCTGAACTAAAACAAAAATAGAACTGGACTAGACGTGAAGTTAGTAAAAATGTTTATTTATTATTAGTGATATTATAGTCCATACGAGTAAAACTATTACTAGTCCAGACAAGTAAAACTATTACTTTAATCATACAATAAATTTTATTTTACAGCTTTTCCGTCGCTTAACTTCTGAAGGTCTAAATGATCAAGTAGAAATGCAACTTTTGGCTATGAGCAATTTTTTGGTAAAACTTAAATATAAATCCCAACAAGATGCTGATGAACCGGCTATATCATCGAATGGTCGTATTAGTTTAAATCGTAAATATATTATTTGTCATGATTTTGCTTTGGTAGATAAACATTCGAGCACTAAATTGAGTTTAGAACCCCGTGTTAGCGAGGGCATTACACCCACTTCACCCATGTCAGATGTTGTTGTTTCTCCAGGTGGTGGTTTGTCTGGAAGTCCCGCTTCCGGTGTTATAGTCTTAGGTGCTCAGGCCACCACTGTTAGTGCTGCAACATCTTTGGGTGAATACACAATGCCGGAAAGAAATTATTGGCAAGGTATATTCAGTTACTTAAATGGAATTTCATATTTTATGTATAATTTAAAATTTTCATTAAAAATCTACATTTTTATTCTGCAGAACGTTCGTCTGAGTGTCGTAAAGATTTAGAAAGTTTACGTGCTAAAATGAAAAGTCGTTATAGCGTTTTGGCTTTATCGCAACGCAGTCATTTGGACAAACATAACAGCCCTTATCCACATGGTTGGCGTTTAGGTGGTACAATGGTTGCCCATTTACATGAACATTCCGAGTCGGTGATTAAACTCACCTCACTCAAACCATTTGGATCTCTATTCGCTAGTGGTAGTTTAGATGGTACAGTACGACTTTGGGATGCCAATAAATTAAGTGGTAGTCATGGTATAAATAAATCACGTCAAGTGTACACCGCTAATACACCCATCTATTCATTGGCTGCATGCGATAATGGTCAATCTTTGGCAGTAGGTGGAAAAGATGGTAGTTTATTAATAATGCGTATAGATAGAAATTCTTCAAAGATGACATTACAACAGGCTTTGCATTTAGATCAAAAGTAAGTTTTCAAAAGATTTTAAAATACAAATTTAAAAATGTCTTAATTTTGTTGTTTTCTATAATTTAAGCGAAAATGATGGTCCCGTAGTGGATATGCATTCCTATGAACAAAGTTCTCAAAGTGTTATTATCTATGCCACTTTATATGGTGGCATAGTTGCTTGGGATACTCGTATGCAAAATAGCGCCTGGCGTTTGCAAAATGAATTAAGACATGGTGTTATTACTACCATATGTGCTGATCCCACGGGATCTTGGTTAGTTACCGGTACTAGTGGTGGCAAACACATTTGTTGGGATTTAAGATTTCGTCTACCGATAGCAGAAATTAAACATCCTGCTGATTCTTGGATACGTAAAGTGGCTTGTCATCCCACAGAACCTTCTTGTTTAATATCGGCTTCTCAATCTAATAATGAAGTATCCATATGGAATATAGAAACTGGTCATAGACATACAGTATTATGGGCTAGTTCTGCACCAGTTTTATCCTATACAAGTATGGTAAGCAGTTGTGAAAATATATATATTTCAAACAAAAAACTAAAAATTTTTAATAACAGAATGATCCAGCTACCACTTGTGGCATTTTAAGTGGTGTAGTTGATAATGCTCCTTTTATTATAACCGGTAGCTCAGATCAACGTTTACGTTTTTGGGATATAACACAACCGAAAATGTCGTCTTTAATTGTACCCTCTGCTAAGGACAATCTAAATGATGTTTCCTTTAATTATGAGTAAGTAAAATTTTGGGCAAATTAAAATATTATTAAATTATAAAATGTTTTTATATTCTAGTTCACGCTTAATTGAGGGCAGCCAGGTTATTGAAGAACAAATTATATCCATGGGTAATGTGGCCGATATAAACTCAATTAATTCTAGTGAAGAAAATCCACGTTCTGGTCCTGAAATGCCTTCACCCAGTCATCATGATGCTATAACCGATTTACTTATGTGTAAAACAGATAAAGATCAAATATATGTTGCTTCGGCGGCTCGTGATGGAGTTATTAAATTGTGGAAATAATTCCAAAGGATTTCAAACGTATACTTCTATTCAAATTTTTTTCTTTTTATTACTGTGATTAAGTCTTTTAGTTTTATATATTAAATAATATAATGTATCTATGGTATCTGTATTCAATAAATAAATCTACATATATATCAAAAAGTAGTAATAAATATAAATCTCAGAGTCAAATTTTAATAGTACAATATCTAATATAAGCTTTCAGTTTAGTATATAATCTATTTTATAGCATAGAGTTTAGCACTGTGTACTAGTATGACCATGAATTTGTTTATATAGTTATTCAACCTTTGTGTTTTGATTTAAAGCTGTCTAAATAACCATTAGGAAGTCACGAATGAACAACAGTTAAGCTTAAATTGGGACTGACCAAAAAATAACAGAACTGGAAGTAAACTAAAGTTAAACTGAATCAGAACTAAAGTATAACTAAACTAGAACTGAGCTGGAATTAACCTAGAAACTAAGTTGAACTCAACTAGAACCGAAATAGAACTGAACTACAAGTGAACTAAAAATAAACTAGAACTAAAATAGAACTGAGCTGGATATAAACTAGAACTGAAGTAGAAATAGAAAAGAACTGAACCAGGACTAAACTACAAGAACTAGACTTCAACTATAACCGAAATAAATGTGAACTAGAACTGAACTAAAAGGTAATTAGAATTGATCTATCTAGTTATCTGAACTGGAAATACTCAAGAACTGAACTAGAACCAAAACGAACTGGAACTGACATAATATGAACTAGAACTACAACTATAAGTATTAAAAACAAAATTAAATTGAACTATTAAAAATAAGGTTGGTGGTGTAACTATAATTTCAGAAATGGGTCAAAAAGTCAAATCTTAAAAAAAAAACCCCATAGTCCTGTCTATAGCCTGTTTGAAAGTTGAGCCTATAAACTACTTGATAGCATAGTCTTTAATCATAAGCTATTGCTATGTATTCCAGTTCATCCTTTAGTGTGACCATAAGTAAATTTTTTATAGATCAGTCAATAGATTTGTCGAACTTATACTATTTTCTTTGAAGTAGTACAATCCTGAAGTAATTATAGTTGATGGGATAAATTTGGACATATGTTAATGACAAATAGAATATATTTACAAACGACTAACTTAATTTACGAAATATTTATAAGTTATTTTGGAAAATATAAAATTGTAATGTAATAAATAAATTGTTTCCAAACTTACCGTCTGCAAAGTTGAGCAACGTATCGTTATGGAAATATTTGTATTTTTTTTGTTTTTGTTCACTTGCACTTATATACACTGAAAACACACAGACACATATTTATATTTTTATAAATAATTTATACAAATTTAAAGACAGTTTTTTTCAATAACAACTAAAAACGCGCTTAAATGATGCGAAACATAAGAAACTATCAATCATGTGGGAGTGTTGGAAAGTGTAAAGATATTTAATGTAAACAAAATAACAGTTATTTTCAATATGGCACTTTAACCCTTATGTTTACATTAAGGTATTTAAATAACACCCAATCTACACGTACCATTAATATTGCTAGAAAATAGAGAAAACATAAAAAGTTTAGTCATTATCTATTTAAAACGGTCTGTATATTATAAAATTGTATTATTTTGGTTCTTCTAAACATTTGTTTAACTCGTAATTTTTCTTTTGGGGAGTTTTAAATCAAATTGGAAATAACTTAATACAAACATTATATGCATAAATAAAAAAAAAAATCCTATAATTCGTAAAAACATTGTAATTAAAATTTTTTGAAAAGTTCATTTCACAATTGTTTATAATGCGTCTATAATTAAAAAAAAATATTGTTGACATTTCAAGGATTTCTGTGTTCAAATTCAACTTTTGTAAAATAAGTATATATATATAAGAAAATTATAACTTCATCAAAAATTATTTTTTCTTCTTACAATACAAACAACAATTTCAAACAAAATAATAAAACAAAACGTAGTCAAAGTAATTGTTAATATATTATATTAAAAAAATTATTAAAATAAGATTGAAGAAAAAAAGATTTAAACTCATCAGAAAAAAAAAAAAACAATTATATAATAGCGAAATCAGGTTTTATTTTTAAGAATATACATTAAAAATTTCAAAATGTATTAAATTACGAATTTAAAAAGTTATATATTTTTATATCCCTTCATAAAATTAAAATTTTTAAGCTTTATAATTCCAACATATGTTAAAATTTATAAAATCAACCAAAATTTTCTAATTGCATAATTTTTTAATATTAAATAAAATCATATTTTTAACGCAATTATTATTATTATTATTATTATTATTATTATTATTATTATTATTATTATTATTATTATTATTTTATTTTTGTGTAATTAATAACAAATTTTTATTTATTTTTTTATTATAAATATAATTGAAAAAAATCACGTCAAAAAAAGGTAAAAATTATTAACTTATAATGTGATATTAAATATCGTAAAGTTTTTTTCTTTAAAAACTAACTTTCCATCAGCAAACTTTTCCCTTTTTTAGCATTTTAAAATATAATTTCAAAATACTGTGTCGAAAAAGTCAACTCATATTTTCTATGTTAAATATTAACATTTTTTTCAACACAAAAACAAATTTATATATTAATATTTTCTTAAATACATTTAAAAATATTCCTACCCTGTTTCAACGCTATAAAAATAACAACACTGTAAATTTCTGTCCGAATGTGATGGCAACCTTTTGCTTCAAATGCAGCCAACCTCGTTTTACAACACAAAAATGCGCTTGTATTCTTTGAAAAGTTGTTGAGAGCGCCGTTACTTCACTAAAGCGGCATAATTGAAAATAGAATAAATAAAAGACAAAAAAAATTGATCAAGAAAGAAAGGAAAGACACCAGGTGTTCGATGAAAATTGCTAAGGAATTTAACAAAAAACAAGGTAAGTTTAAGTGATAAAAATCAACATTAATTACAAACAATTAATACAAATCTGAAAAAAACATTAAAAAATTGCAGAAAAATGAGATTGAAATAGCAAGAAACATTAGAAGAAACAACAAAAAAACTTTTAAATAAAAATCTAAAGTGGACAAATTGTATTAAATAACTTTAAAACAAATATCAAGCCGCTACAAAATAGTGTTGAATTTAAAGGAAAAATTAAAGAAAAAGGTGGATATCTTGCTAGAATAAAAAGGTTTTCATAAAATAGAAAAGAAACCCCCAAATAAGATCCCCTTTTTGTTGAGAATTGCTGAAAAACAAATTTTAAAATGGCGCCCACAAAGAGTACCCGTGCAGTTTCCAAACAATCTGTGGCCACCAGCACCTTGACCACCACACTTATGCCCCTGGCACGTAAAGGTCTGACTAGACGTACCGCCAGTAATGTGCAAGATCAAAATGTTGTCGATATAATGCAAACACGGGCAAAACGCAAGGCTGAACATAGTCCACAGAAAAATGACAAAATCAAACGTTCAGCCTTGGGAAATCTCACGAATAATGTTAACAATAATAAATTGACGCTTATGCATAACGAAGAAGATGCCAAACAACAACAAATGATAAAAAAGAAAGAATTAGTACAAAATCTATTTGGACAACAAAATGCTGCAGCAGTACAATTATTGAAAGATACCCAGAATCTCATACTACAGCAGGCGGCCACACAACAGGGAGCTTTACAAAAGCCAGCAGCTCCTCTACAAACGAAAGTAGCAACTAGAGCGTCCACACGTAGTCACAAAGAAAATATTAACATAACCTCAACAAAGGTTGCTTTGGAGGAACAACAGAACAATAAACTTTTAACCAATTGCCAAGTGGCCAAATCCAAAGCTAAAGATGAACCACCAGCAGCACCTATGCCACCTCTACAACATCATCAGGTGCAAAAGGTGGCCAATAAACCGGTGCGTCGCATTTCCAATGAATTTAACAAGACTGAAGAATCTTTGTATATGTCAGCTTTGGAAGATATTTCCGGTTGTGATTCTATGCGTTTGTCAGCTAACTTTGAGGCTGCCAAAAGAAGGTCAGTTACCTCACAACAAAATAAAACGGATGATTCTAAACTTGAAGATGAAAATGCGGTCGACACAGTCGAAGAGAAATTGCCGGAAGGTGTCGAAGATATCGACAAGGCTAACTGGAATGATTTGTTCCTGGTGTCTCATTATGCACGTGATATCTTTAACTATTTGAAACAACGTGAATGTGAATTTCCCATTGACGATTACATGGAACGTCAGATACACATATCAAAATGGATGCGTTCTTTGCTAGTCGATTGGATGGTTGAGGTGCAGGAAACTTTTGAACTCAATCATGAAACTTTGTATTTGGCCGTCAAAATAGTAGATCTATTTTTGTGCAAAGAACTAATTAACAAAGATAAGCTACAATTACTAGGTGCTGCTGCTCTCTTTATAGCTTGCAAATTCGATGAGCGTACCCCACCTTTGGTAGAGGATTTCTTATACATCTGTGATGGTGCCTATAAACATGATGAACTTATACAAATGGAAATTACTACACTTAAAACTATAGGTTTCGATTTGGGTATACCACTATCCTATCGTTTCCTTAGGCGTTATGCCCGCTGTGCCAAAACTCCTATGCCTACTCTAACTTTAGCACGTTATATTTTAGAATTATCATTAATGGATTACGATTGCATAACATTGAGTGATTCAAAGATGGCTTGTGCAGCTCTCTTTATGGCTTTACGTTTACATGGTGATGCGAAACCCTGGTCGCCAACACTTATCCACTATACCGGTTATCAACTACAAGATTTTGCCGAAATTGTGCCAATACTAAATGCAGGATTACACCGTAAGCCTAAGGGTACCATTAAGACAATTAGAAGTAAATATTCACATAAGATATTCCATGAAGTAGCTAAGGTTCCGCTAATGACTACAGAACAATTATTTGAAAATAATTTAGATTTTGATTTAAGTTCATTAGCAACACCTGAACAACAGAAAAAACAAAATGCTAACAGCAGCAGTAGTAGTGGGGATAAGAAAACATAATTTGATTATTTAGGTATGAGAAATTTAAATTTACATTTTTTTGTTTTATCTAGAAAATTAGAAAAAAAAGAGAGAGGAGAGTAAAATTTTGAAATTTAATAAGAGAGAGAGAGAGAGAGAGGGCTTAATTTATTTATAGCAAAAAGTGAAAATTTTTCTTAGCTGTTACGATTTTAAAGCCCTTTTTTAGTTCAAAATAGAAAAAAAGTTTTGTTTGATCAGTTTGTTGAAAAGATTTTTTTTAATTTTTATAGAAATTTGTTATTTAAATTTTCTGTTTGGTTTACTAAACAATCACATTTGTAAATTATTGGGTTTAGTAAATTTTTTGATTTTTTTCTGTTTAAATAAAAAGTTTTCTTAAAAGTTATAAAAAAAAATTCAAGCAAAAAAAATTTTATTAAATCAAAACAAATATAACAAGAAAACTGTACTTCAAATTTAATTTCAATTGACTCTCCTTTCAAATAAAAATTAGCTCCACTACTTAAATTTTTGCCTACGTTTTCATTTCTTTACTTAAAATATAACTTAAAACCTTCAAATTGTTTCAATTATTAAGCAATTTATTTTATAATTTTTGTTTCTATATATATTTTTATAAAATTTTGTTTACTTTACAAACACCAATAACCAACCTCCCTCCTCCCATCCACCTTAAAAAAACAAATTATTAAAATCTCGAAAAAAAATTTTAAAGTTCCAAGAAAAAAGCCCACCTGTTCATACATATACATAGACAAATTTTATTAACATACATTCATAACTAAACACAAAAAAATACGCTTCATAATAATTACAAAACTAAAACTAAAAAAAAAATTTAAATTTATTAAGTCTCATTTATTAAATATATAATTTAAAATTTAAGTTATTAATATTATAATTATATTATTATTATTAATTTTTTCCACTTTAATTACCCCAAAAAACGAAAAAAAAACCAACACAAATTACTACACTACATGAAAAGCAAAGAACCAACAACTGACTTTAATTAATTATTATTATGATTATTGTGTAACTTTATTTTATTATTAATATTAAGTTGCATTTATTATTTTATAAATTACTATACAAATTACCTTTAAATAAATTTAAAATATTCACAATATTCTTTACCAGCAACTATTAGTTTTAAAAGCAAATTTTTAACGCTGCTCTATAACAATATATTCCATTTTTCTTTTAAAGAAATTTTAGCCCTAAAAACAAAAAAATTAAAACTTACTTACTTGACTTTTTCTTCTCTTACAGCCTTAATTTTTTAAATTTAATTTTAAACTTGTTTATATATATAAATTTTTTTTAATACTTTTTTTCTTCTTTCATTATTTTATAGTTTAAGTTTTTTTCTTTTAATTTTTTATTTTTATTATTTTTCATCATCATCATCATTGTCTTCATTATTAGCAGCATTTTACAAACATTTTTATTCATGATTTATTTGTTTCGTTGTTTGCAAGTTTTTGTTATGCACTTTTTTTTATAATCGTTAAAAAAAATCATATTTTTAATGTTTTATATATTTTTTATATTTTATAAGTTATTTCCTTATTTTTGGTTAATAAATACAACAACATTTTTTATGATTTTAAACAATTTTTAATGGATTTTTTTTGTTTTGTTTTATTTTGTATTTTATTTGGATTATATTTTTTGTTTGATTATTATTTCTTATTTCCATTTTTAATTAAAAAAAAAAAAAAATAAATGGAAAACTGTTTGTATTTATTAACCAAAAATATCTTAGATTAGAGAACCGCAAATCCCACACAGATATTAGCTTTAATCTATTATGCAAAATGTGAGCAGACAGCCCGCTTTTGGCGGGATTTTCCAGCTTTCTTAATATGGAGCCCGCCTTAAAATCTTGTTATTTGTATTGAACATACAGGAATATCAATTCTACTTTAGTTTTAATTACAAGTCAGTTCTAGATCTAATTCAGTTCTAGTTTATTTTTAGTTCAGTTCTAGTTTAGTTTCATTTTAGTTCTAGTTCAGTTTTAGTTCTAGTTTAGTTTTAGTTCAATTCAGGTTCAGTTTTTGTTATGGTTCAGTTCAAGTTCACTTGTTATTCCCTATTAATTCGGTTTTAGTTTTATTTCACTTTAAGTACAATTCAGTTCTTTTTTAGTTCTAATTCGGTTTTACTTAGAATAGTGAAGAGTTTTATGATAATTTTCCATAAGCGTAAACGCTTTTTGGGCGTCTGATAATCCAGTTCAATCCCTTGACTTAATCTATAACATTTTTAAGCTTAAAGTTTAATAAGTTATTAAATTATTCTTGATTCTATAAGTCCAATAACAAAAATATATGATTGATTGTTGACTCGAGCTTCCCACACAATATTCAAGATGTATTAGAGTCAATTATCCTGACATCTCACCTTAGTTTTGGCCTAACTTTAGAAGATTGAGGCATATGTTTAACAGGTTAATAGGGCCATACATCACCGAAGCTTTGAATCGCTTCGTACATGATTCAATGCTTTTGCGAAATGTATCCCATAAATGGATTAAGCAGAACCAAGCTCTGTAAGCTAATTTTGCAAAACATCAAAATAATACAGATTAGGATTTACGTAACAAGGGCTTAAAAGTTCAGGACACTCTGTATTTGGATCTGTTCATTCTGCAAAAAGAAATCCCATAAATGAATTAACACAAGTTTCTAATCGGGATGAATCAAAACCGTACTCTACAGCCCTAATATGCAGTAACCCAGTATCTCCCCTTTTTGGATTTCAGGCACTCAACTACTAGCCTTTATTTAATTAAAGCTAGTAGCCAATGGTTTGCAGAATCTCCCGACACTTTTTGAGATCCATGGCTCTTAGAAAAAAAATTGCAACAATCGGGTGATATAGAGACTCCTTAATATCAGAGACCAAAGTTTCTCGCCTTTACCTTCATTACTTTTTAAGCTGTGTGTCAAAACCTAATATCTCTCAAAAAAACTATTTGTATTCTTCCAGCTGTTACTATTTGGTATATCTATCTTGAACTCATGGAGTTAAGATTACCCACACTACTGTTGACATAATGACACTTATGTTGCCGAAGGAGGCACATTTCTTAAGTAGATGCAACAATTTCGCTTTTTTAAGATTCTCTTTTGGAAAAAAATTGGACGACATACAGCAAAACCTATTGCCATACAGATATCATAGTCATTGGAACTATAAAACATACAAGAGAAGCATTTTGAAATAACCTAAGATGTATATAATAGGAGCAAAAGAAATACAAAAAGTATTTATATATAAAATCAAATTATCATTAAAATATTCTTTTGATGCATAATTAAAGCAAAGCAGTAATAATAAAAGGGATAAAACATGAATACACAACGTTCTTTTAGCTGCCTGCTCGTAGTCACGTAACCAAATTCTTTAGTATATATATACATACTTTTTATAATAGTGCAGGAAGAAAACAAACATTAGGCGTAATGTTTTTAGTATGGTATGGAGATTGAAGCAATCAATATGGTTAAAATCTTAGAATTTCAATGAAATAAAAGATAAAACAAGGAAGAATGCTATATTCGGCTGTGCCGAATCTTAAATACCCTCCACCACATAGTGCAGTTCTAGTTCAGCCTTTGTTCAGTTCAAGGTCAATTCTAGTTCATTTCTAGTTCAATTCGAGTTCATTTCGAGTTCAGTTCTAGTTCAGTTGAAAATTTTATAATCGATCGAAATATATAACATTTATATATAAGAAAAATCACTTGAATCGAATCACTTGATAGTCGGGCTTGACCGACAAAAACACTATTACTTGTTTTTTTTCTTTTGCGTATAATATAAAAACATTTACTTTCACATAAAGTGCATTAAGCAAAAAGAGTATTTGGTATTAAAATATTTTTTTATTTTTTTTTATTTGATTTTTAATATGGTTTTGGTTATTCATTATCAATTATATTGATTGCATTTGCTTTACATAGTCAGACAAATAGATTTGGATGCATGCAACTTATTGGTTGCAATAAGGTTTATTTATATTTATTTTTAATGCAATATTTATATTGAATAAATTTGATTGTAAAGATTTTTTTCTGATTTGTATCAAATTGCATTTGCATTATTATTATTTTTATATTTATACACAATTTTTCTTTATGGTAAAATATATAGTATATATAATAGTTTTTTTTTCTCTCTTTTTTGGTTTTTAATTTGTTCATTGAGCTGAAAATGCCTTTCATTTAATTTGTTTTGTATCAATTTAAATAATTAAAATTAAAAACATAAAATGTTTATAACATACGATTATTTCAATTTGAAATATTTTTTATATTTCTGTTAATTAAAATATAGGAAATAAATAGGTCAGGGTTTGGTGATGACAATTTAATTTTGCAGGGAGTATAAAAATTATGATGGGTGATCATATAAAGGGTTCACTTAAATCTTTGCTTTGGATTTGTAAAGCCTTATTTTTTTCACTGACAAAATTTTCTGATTTTTACTGGATTTCTTTTTTTT
>JACGTJ010001975.1:5773-20485 GCA_014858695.1 Chrysomya rufifacies | reverse complement strand
TATTTTTCAATTTTGGCTTATATGGGAGGTGGGCGGAAAAGTAGGCGTGTCACGCCCATTTTTGATTTGCAACCTTCACTTTACCTATCTAATAATACACCTCAAATTTCATCACTGTAGCTTCTTCCGTTTCATATTTATGTCATTATATGTGCTAAAATGCTTCAAAATGGTGGATTTTTATGGGTTTTTGTACCATAACTTCCTTATTTATAATCCGATTTCAATACCAAACAAACCTTATATATGAGAAATATTTGTGCCACATTTCGCCTTCCTAGCTCATCCGGTGCGGTCTCTATCATGCTTTCAACAGACAAACAGACAGACGGACGGACATCGCTGGATCGACTTAGAATCTTACCAGGACCCAGTATATATATACATGTTGGGGTCTTAGAAGAATATTTTAACATGTTACAAACGGAATGACAAGTGAGCTGATAATAAATTTCTTTTATATGAATTCGAGAAAGAAGACCATAACATATTTTAGCTCCAGTTAAAAATATAAAATGACAAAATTATAAAAAGAACACGTCCGAACATTTAACCGTAAATCTGCAAGACTACAGTTTGCAAACCACTTTAGTGTGGTCTTAAAAATAATGAAATGTTATTTTTTAAAATTATTATTGATATTAAATAAATTATTTTAAATAAATTGTTTAAGCCAGAACAATATTTTCTTCGAAAAAAATAAGCTACGAAAGTAATTCTTTAACATGCAAATATTCAATTCAAAATGTTGGTTACTAAGTATTATTGGACATCAAAAATTAATTCGGAAGAATATATTTGAAGTTGATTTGAAATTATTCAAAAATGGGTTATCAAAAATCCCATTTTCTAATAAAACAATAGTACTCACATATTTAATGCAAAAATCACTAACAATAAACATTTTGCTATTTTGTGGCAATTTTTTATCGTACAAATTCGCGATCTTCAATCCATAAGCATGTTATATTCATAACAATTTTAATTGATTTCAACATTATCAAACAATAAAAAATTAATTAAAATCCAATTATGAATAGAAATGCAAAAAAAACCTTTTCTACTTCAAATGTCTTAAAATTTACAATATGAATCACTCATTGTTTTCTCATATTTTAATTCTAAAATAAGTTTTAATTTTTATTTAAGTTGCAAATTAATTTATTTGCAAAATTTCATTGTTTAAATTTCGCTCACTGTATATAACACTCGGTTGCGAGTTCTTTTGATCTGGAAACATCAAGTACGAACATGTATTTATTCTTTAATACATGTTCGTAAATTAATAAAGTGAAAAAAACACAAAATCAATTTGTTACATGGTAATTGCAATCAAATTATTGTATTTAAATTCAAATACTTACAAATATTTAATACTGTTGAGAAAAATATTAAAGTAACAAAAATAAATAAATAAATAGTAATATATTCATTAAGGTTTTCAATCTCTTTGCTGAAACATTTTTACTGAAACACAAAAAATGTAAGTCTTAAAATGTATTAGTAAAATTTTGATTCATATCAAATGCATTAAAAATTGTTAAAAATTAAGATTTCATATTCATTTAACCGAAAAATGTGTATAGAAATTGTTGGTAATTGAATATTAGCATGAAAGTTACTAACGCATATATATACACATGCGTTATATATATATATTTTTTCTTTTTTTTTTTAGTAAATATTCTACTACTAAATAATATATTTTCATATTTTAATTATTTTTATAGATTTTGTTATACCTCAACGTGTCATATTAGCCATAATGGGTTTTCTGGCAATATTAAATGCATATACAATGCGTATTAGTTTGTCAATTGCCATTACCGAATTGGTAGTCAAAAAGGATCATTCGGAAAGTGGTGATACGGCGGTTTGCCCGGCTGACAATTTGGATTCTGAATCATCGGTAAGAAATAAATTTATAATTGTAATAGGAAACTCCTAAGAAAGAGAATTGTGATATGATGGCTATATCTGCATAATTTTTTGTATAAAATTGAGTTATATAATTATATAACTTAAAATGTGTAAATATACGCCTTGATCGCTGTAATTATGGTTGCTTTAGGAATTACATTTTAATTGCCTCGTATCGCATTATAGAGATTACAAACCTATAAATATTCTATTTAAAAGGTATTTTGTAAAGATTTGTGATATTAAAATCTACATTTTGGGGTTGTATGTAGGTTTTCTTTCCTCGAAAATTGGTAGTGAAAAAGTCAGTGGATAATTATTAATTATTTAAATATGAAAATTATTTTAAAAAATTTGAATACTATTTGAATTCATAATATTTAAGAGACAAATTCATTTATTATAATAAATGTTAATTTTATTTATTAGTAATGAATAATTTTATAATTGGTAGTGAAAAAGTCAGTGGATAATTATTAATTATTTAAATATGAAAATTATTTTAAAAAATTTGATATTTAACTCTGATTATGATACTTCAGTTTAAAAATTCTAATAAGTAATTGACAAAATACTAATTAATTAAGTTAATATTCTTATACCATTTTAGGGTGGAGGTGAATATGAATGGTCCGAAGAATTACAAGGTTTAATTTTGTCCTCATTTTACATTGGGTATATTGTTACCCACATACCTGGTGGTTTGTTAGCTGAGAAATTTGGTGGCAAATGGACTTTGGGACTAGGAATCCTATCGACCGCTTTCTTTACACTCATTACACCCATTGCAATCACGGAAGGAGGTTCCACTGCACTGATTATAGTACGCATTTTGATGGGTCTTGGCGAAGGCACCACATTTCCGGCTTTAAGTGTTCTATTATCACAGTGGGTACCTCTAAAAGAACGTGGAAAATTGGGTGCTCTTGTATTAGGTGGTGGTCAAGTCGGTACTATTTTGGGAAATTTGTTGTCTGGAGTTTTACTTGATGCCTACGATTGGCCTGTAGTATTCTATTTATTCGGAGGTTTAGGTGTTGTATGGTTTATATTTTTCGTGAGTATATAATTAGTGGAAAAACAGCAGAGAACCGTTAAAAAAACGTTTTTGTTTTCATAGTGCTTTTTGTGCTTTAGTGATCCTGCTTCACATCCATACATTAAACCTAGTGAACGTGAATATTTAGAACGTGAAATGGGTTCGATTGTACGCAATGATAATTTGCCTCCCACGCCATGGAAAGCCATTTTAACTAGCATGCCTATGATTGCATTGGTATGTGCTCAAATTGGTCATGATTGGGGCTTTTATATTATGGTTACCGATTTACCCAAATACATGTCTGATGTCATGCAATTTTCCATTAAAGCCAACGGTTTATATTCATCCCTTCCTTACGTCATGATGTGGATCTTTTCGATTTCATCAGGTTTCGTTGGTGATTGGATGATGACTAGAGGCATTTTAAATATCACTAATACTCGTAAATTAATGACGGGAATTGGTAAGTGATTTTTGAAAATGTGATTTTTAAAAATTATCAATTTTATACACAAATATTTTATATGACAAAATTAAGCTGGGATGCGAAATTACAACAAAATTAGTAGATATCAATATTTTAAAGAAAATGTTAGCTCAATATTAAGAAAACGTTGGCAATTTTCTAAAAAGGAAATTCAAGGATGAATGAAATTTGACAGGACTTAATAATTTAATTCAAATTACATAATCTGCCAAAAACTCAAGATATTCAAATTTAAACATAGCTAAATTTTTGAAATTCATCATAATTCTCACACAATTTTTAGTCTTATTAAGATTTTGTTGTTTCTCGTGTAACATTTTAAAAACGTTAGATAGGCGAGGTTGAATTTAGGTGACGATTGATTTATTTATAAATACATATATAGAGGGCCGATATTAAAAAGTGGCTATATTCAAATGGACGAACAATTGTTGTATATCAAAGCGTTGTGTACTATGTCCCTTGTTTGCAGTATAAATTTTAGACTCCAACGTTAATTAAAACGTATTCACATTTTTCCGTTTGAAGTGAAAATACAACGAAAAGGGCAAGGGCTAGGGGTTTTAAAAACATTCACAAAATATTTTCGAAAAAACATCGATATTTTTTAGTTGTTTTTTCTAATTATATCTGCAAGAATATTGCTTTTTTATATAAATTTAAAAGTATTTACCAAGAATGTTAAAAGTTAAGTAATAGGTATTAAAAAAGCTAATGAAAAAAAAAAATAATAATAATAGGCTAAAAAACGGACTATGTTTTGTTCCTGACTAAAAAAAGCATACTAATGAATTAATCATATTCAAAAACAAGTTCAACTCTTAATTTTTTATTCATTTTTATTTATTCAGCTGCCTTTGGTCCTGCTATTTTTATGGTCGCTGCTTCTTATGCTGGTTGTGATCGTGTTGCCGTTGTTGTATTGTTCACTATTTGTATGGGACTTATGGGTGCTTTTTATGCGGGAATGAAATTAAGTCCCCTCGATATGAGTCCCAACTATGCCGGTACGCTGATGGCGATTACTAATGGAATTGGAGCTATAACAGGCGTAATTACACCCTATTTAGTTGGTGTTATGACTCCAAATGTAAGTAAATGTGAATTCAAAGTTTCCACACTCATTCATAACACCAACTTTTTCTAGGCTACTTTACTCGAATGGCGTTTGGTATTTTGGGTAGCATTTGCTGTTCTTGTTGTTACCGCAATTGTTTATTGCATTTGGGCGTCTGGTGAGGTTCAGCCCTTCAATGATCCTAAACCTAAAAATAAGGATTTTGAAGCAGAAGAACGTGCAGACAAGCAAATAAAAGAGAAAATTTAAGACTGTTGTACAATAGAAATAAAGCTGAACTTAATATTAGTTTATTTTCCATTTTTTAAGAAATACACTAATCTTTGCAAGTTTTGTAAATATTTATATATTATCAGGAAAACTATTATTTCATTTTAAACGTTACCAAAATTTTTATCTAAGCGAACGACATAATATCAAAACTAAATTACGAAACAGTAATTTTTACTGTAAATTAACGATTGTTTTAATAGGAACAAATATTTAAAAAAGCTATAATTATTATAGAGATTATAGATAAAGTGCTTTGAGAATTAAAAATATATGTTCATTGTTTTTATTTGCATTTAGTTATTAGAGTTGTTATGCAATTAGTTTTAAATATATTAAATAATTCATAAGAACGTATTTTAGATTATTACTTAAATTTAAAATATTTCCAATAATGTATATGTTACATTTTAACTTAAATAATAGATAATTCAGACCTTTCTAATGTGGTCAGTATTTAATAAAACAATAAAAATAACTAATTGGTAAAATCATGTTGCAAACGTAAAATTTTAAGGTGTGAAACTAGAAAATTGCAATCTGCCATCATCTTGTTTTAACATGATATCCATATTAAATATTTGGACAAAATAATATTTAAACCAAAATTATTAAATCAACAAACAAATAAATTAATGTATGTGATATTCTTTTTAACACAATTTTATAAACAATAAATAATAAAATATAATATTATTGTTCAATTAGTGGACACTATGTACGTACATGTGCATTTATACATGTATATTGAAAAATTTAATATTAATATTAACAAATATATCCTATGTTTCTAACTTTTAGTATTCTGTTGTGTATATCAATAATTATAATACGTATTTCTACCAATTTTTAGTGCGAATTTATTCTAATAAATTAAAAAATATATTTTCTTAGAGAAGATGAGAAACATTTTATTTTTAAAATCTTTAACCCCGATTTTAGCAACATTATCCTTCCTTTCTTATTGTTTCATAAGTTCAATTCATTAATATGATTTTATTGAATTAATGGAAAATATTGTATTTAAAAACAATTGATGTGCAAAATTAATAACTCAGGAGTATATATAAGAAATTTTAAATTCGCATATCACCCAATTGCGAATTTAAAATTTCTTATATTTACTCCTGAGTAAAATCAGATAAAAAAGTTGTTGTCAATTCTTTTAAAGTAGCAACATTTCATGCACATAAAAAATAAAAAACTGAAAGAAAAGAGATAAAAAGAATTATTTATGTATTTATTTCAGATATTATTTGTACATGTATACAAAAAAATATAAGGAATTTTCTTTTTTAAATATATTTTCCAGACACCACAATAATAATTGTTATTAAATTTGTTGTAACCAAAATTTTAAGAAAATATTAAATAAAACAAAAATCGTTAAGTTCGAGTAACAATTCAGTTCCAATTCAATTCTATTTCAGTTCCCGTTACCCAAATTTTGACTTTGGTATGGGAGCTATACGAAATAATAAATCGATTTAAATGAAATTTTTAACATGTATTGATATCCGTGGAATATTGACCGAATTTCAAGAAATTAAAAATACATTTAAGTGATTTATGGAGTGGAAACTACATTTTGAGAGGAACATTTGTATGGCGAAACAATGGACGATTATGAAGGGTATAAATATGTTCTTTTATCAATATTTTAATTTATTTGAAGTCGGGGGAACAAATTCGAGTATTCTCCTACAAAATTGCTTCCATTTCAAGCAGAGAATATGTTTTATTTAAAATACATTACAAAAGTTTTTTCTTTTATAACGTATTTTATCAAAACATATTATCATCATTGATATCTAATTTTAAATATAAATTATATAACTTTGATAAAAATGTCTATGAAATGAAAAAAAAAAAAAATAATAATAATAATAATAAATGTCCCAAATATCAAGTTATTTCAAACGTTTAATTATTCAGATGCTTAATTAAAATTTATAATGACAGATTCATCTAGTTATATTCGAGAACCGCAGCCAGAATGGGGCATAAAACTTTCAAAATGCAAGTAATTATGTTTATGAATTGAAATAATTTATATTAATTTAAGTATACAACAACAAAATGCAAAACAACGTAAAACTCTGAAAAGATATACATATTACGTTATTTTGCATTTTCAGTGATTATATTTATATGAGTATATTGGTATAGATGTTTGTCTACCACAACGTGTAATAATGATGTTAATGGGTTTCTTTGCCGCTGTAAATGCTTTCACAATGCGAATTTGTTTGTCTATGGTTATCCCGGCTTTAGTATTACCTCGTAATAACACAAAGGAATCCTTTCAAAGCCATTCTCCCATTTTAGAAAATCTTTGTGAAGAAGATGTGGTTGTAAGTAAAATTAAAAGTTATTTTATTCATAAAAACTATTACATTATTTTCACTATTTGTCAGCTTACTTCTGGTACATATGACTGGTCCCAATCTATGCAAGGATTTATACTATGTTCCTTTTATATTGGTTATGTCATTACCCATATTCCTGGAGGCGAATTAGCAAATCTATTCGGAGCCAAATGGGTTTTAAGTCTGGGTCTACTATTTACTGCCATTTTTACCCTACTTACACCTATAGCAATTGACTTTTCAGGTCACATTGGTTTAATTATAATTCGTATTCTGATGGGACTTGGTGAAGGAACAACATTTCCAGCATTAAGTTCATTAATTGCTCAATGGGTTCCAAAAAATGAGAGAGGCCTGATTGGTGTTGTAATTTTAGGTGGAGGTCAAATGGGTACAATTATTGCCAATTTATTGTCTGGATTTTTACTAGTAAAATATGGCTGGGCCTCAGTGTTTTATATATTTGGTTGGTTAGCCATCATTTGGTTCATATTTTTTGTAAGTACTAGCTAATTTTTTGATTTCTTAACTAGCAGCTAGTGAAAAGTCACAATTTTGTACTATATGAGTGTAAAGCAAATACTTACACTACAACTAAATTTAGTCATATTGAAAATTTATAAAATTTTTCATGCTAGTAAAAACATGATCCACTATCACTATAGTGAAAAAAGTAGAATATCATTTCGTTAACACTATAGTTAGTGGTAGTGAAAAACTTAAGCACTTAAAATTTAGTCCACTACCCTCATCTCTGATGACTATAATATTTTATTCACATATTTTAAAAGCAATTTATATTTCTAAAATTTCGTAAATACTAATATATTAAATACAATACAAAAATTTCCGTCTCGGAAATCCAGAAAAAAGTGTGTTTTTTTTCAAATCTTACCCATTTCGAAATTATGAGATTTGAATTTTTAAAAAATCAGCATGAGAACTGTTTTCGCATATTTACTTTCTTTTTTTTAAAAAAGTCTGTAGAAAATTACTCCTTTTTTGTATTCTATATTGAAGCATCAACAGAAACACAAGAAAATATAAGGATTTATACAAGAATACTATGGTGATTTTAATCTATTTCCAGACATGTTTTTGTTTTAGCGACCCCGCTTCACATCCCTTTATTACACCTGGCGAAAAGGAATATTTACTGCAAACCATTGGAACTATTTCACGTCGTAGAGATCTAGGTTCAACGCCATGGAAAGAAGTATTTACCAGTATGCCAGTATATGCACTTCTAATAGGTCAAATTGGCCACGATTGGGCGTTTTTTATACTCGTTACAGATTTACCAAAATATTTAAATGATGTCATGCAAATACCCATACAAAAGAACGGATTATACTCATCTTTACCCTTTGCATTAATGTGGATTATTTCTATTTTTGCGGGCATTATAGCCGATTTTTTAATAACACATCAATTTTTATCTATAACAATGGTAAGGAAAATTATGACTGCCACCGGAGCATTTCTTCCTGCTTTATTTGCACTTCTTGCTTCCTATGCTGGTTGCAATGAGTTAAAAGTCGTAATATATTTAAGCTTATGTTTAGGGTCAATGGGTATATATTATGCGGGTGTTAGACTTACACCAAATGATTTGAGTCCAAACTATGCTGCTAGTCTAATGGCCATTACCAACGGAATCGGTGCAATAGCAGGAATTTTGGCTCCATATTCTGCGGGCATAATGACACCAAATGTAAGTATCTGAATAATTAGCGATATATGTATTTTTCAGTAAATATTACTATCATTTTAGACATCTATTGAAGAGTGGCGTCTTGTCTTTTGGGTTGCCTCATTTATTCTTTGCTCAAGTGCGATATTTTATTGTATATGGGCAACTGGTGAGGTTCAGTCATGGAATGAACCAAAACCAAGGAAAGAAATGATCACACAACAATAACTTGAATTCAAACTGTCAATAAATACATTTCAATTTAAATATTTTTTAATTAAATAATAATAATTATTAATAAAAATCATTATTGGTTCTTAATTGAAGATTTAAATGGACGTACTCATGTGTTCTAGATTTAATATACGATTTTTTGCCTTACAATACCATTATACAAAAAGAATATTGTAATGGAATAACGATTGAAATATAAATATTTTAATTCATAGCTTTGTTTAAGTTCCTAATATTTAAACATACTGGTAAAATAAAAAACCATTTATTTATGAAATTTGTTTCGAATAATTAAATTTTGATGCCTATATAAGTTTCTTTTGTATGAAGAGTTTATGGTATAGTCATTTAATTTATTATAAATAAAAAGTATTTTTTTATTTTTTAAATAATAAAAAATTATCAGGTATGCATAAAAAGTAAGAAAACAAAATAATAAGACATAACAAGTAGTATTATTCAGTTATATAGTAATGTTTTAATATTAGGATATTAAATTAACTTAAAATTTTTAATTAGTTTGATTGTGCTAGACCCGCTTGCGCAAATGCCGATATCGTCGACATATCAATGCCCAATTTTCGTGTAACATTAATTTGAGCCACAGCAGCATTACGCAGAGCATATAAATGACATAATTCAGCCTGACTTTTAGCCAATTTGATTGCCTTTTCAAACAAATCTACGGCCTTATCTAAATTAGCCCGTTGTACTTCGATAGTTCCCAAAGTCTCATAGGCCAATTCACATTTACTATCAACTTCTATAGCTTTTTGCATTAGTCCCACGGCTTTTTCAATATCTCCCACCCACTGAAGAGTCATTATACCCCGATGCACCAGCAGTGAAGCATTTTCTGGTGCCATTTTAATAGCTTTTTCATAAAATTGATCAGCCTGCTGGAACTGTTGTTGATCACTTAATACTTGAGCCATTAAACTATAACATTCCACACAATCGGGAAATTTCTCTATTGCATTTTTAAACTCATTCATCACCATCATTAAACGCATTTGATCTTGAGATAACAAAGCCAAACGATATTCAGCATAACATTTCTGAACGAATGCCATAGCATTGTGTGGAGCGATTTTTACAGCCTTTTCAAATTCTTGCAAAGCTTCGGGCAGTTGGTCAAGTAATATGAATATTTGAGCTCTTTGATGATATAAATCTGGGTTTTCTGGTTCATATTTTTTAGCATTTTCGAAATCAGATAAACCTAAATCTTTTTGTTCCAACTGTATAAAATACGAAGCACGTCTTATTAAAGCATAACATTTGTATTTTGAATCTGCATCATCTGCAATACAAGTCGAAATTAATATAAATATTAAACGAATTTGAAACAAAATCATAAAAAATAAGCTTCATTCAAAAGATATCAAGTTCGAAACTGATTAAAACGAAATGGTGACGTCTTACCATTGTTTATAACAGCATCCAAATCCTGTTTGGCATCATTAAAAGAACCTGACAATAAATGAAAGGTACCTCTTAACAAAAGTGCTTCCGTCTTATATTGGGATTCCGATTCTGATGATTCAATTTCTTCGGTACAAGCCGATATAATTTCGTCGTACTTCTGTTCATCCAATGCCTTCTTGGCACGGATAAATCCATGGATTTTTTCTAGCGATGTAGCAGATTCTGGCAATTGCATTGTTTGTAATGGATCAGCGACAAATGACCGCAAGTATGTTGTTATAAAACTTTTGGAAGGTAACATTGGCACTTTGTCCTTCATACCTTTTTCGGCATCCTCACGACCAGTTTGTTTCAGTATGCGATCAGCATACATAATAGTATTATTATTTTGGAACATTTCCAAAATACATGTAGCTGTCACATCGTCTAAACATTCAGACATTTCGTTGGTTGCTTCAAAAGCTTTTGCACGTCTAAAGTACGCTTTTGCATATCGAGGATTACACTCTAAAGACTTTGTACAATCTTCTTTTACTTTAGGCCATTTTCGTAACATTTCATATGAAGCAGCTCTATTCTGATAGAAAATAGCTAAATCAGTTTTATTTTCTTTAGGGCATTTGTCAATGGCTTTGTCATAGAAATTGATGGCCTCATCAAATTTACCATTGCGGTAGCAAGCGTTACCTTCATTTTTAAACATTGTTGCCTCTTTAAGAGGCGACAATTTCTCATTTTCCAACTCTGCCTTCTTTTTATTTTTCTCCAATTCCTTATCTTCACTCGTGCCATCAATTGATAATGACTGCTTATTTGATTCCAATGATTGTTTGGATTTCAGTGATTTTTTCCCTTTATCGTCATTGGTTTCCACTTCAGAACTCATCTTTTTGTAAACATAAACACCCATTCCAATTGCCAAAGGTGTACCCACCAACAAGGCCAACTGCCATTTGGTCAGTTTAACAGAACCAAATTTATATGTCGTTGACATCTTTTTAGCTTACAAACTCACTTTAAATCGAAGAAATCAAAATTTATTACTTATTAAATTTAACAAAATGTTTTTAAAATTTTCTTATTCAAAATTAAAAATCGATTTTTATCACTTTGCAGTCAGTGAGTAAAATAATCTCCATTACAGACTGTCTCACTAACCTTTAACTTTTTTCTTATATCCTGTGTTGATATTTCACGCCCAGTTAGTATAAAAAATATTTCTAAAAATGTTATCCTAACCGAAATGTGTTTTATATTACCAATTCCAAATTCTAATTCACGAAAACATAAATTTATGTAATTTAAACTGGAAAATAAAAAATTTAAGAACTTTTCGACAATACCAGAGTGAGAGAGGGAGAAGAAAAACACACAAACATATAAATTCTTATAAGAATGAAAAGTAGCATGTGAATAAAATCTGACATATTGACAGCGTAAAATGCTACCATATCTTCAAAATGAAAACCGTTCACATATGCTGAAGACTTCCTGATCTATAAAGGAGCTGGAACTGGTGCCACGTTATATCGAACAAAAAAAGTATTTAGATTTGTTGCCTCTTTAATGAAAAACATTCAAAAACTATCGATGCCACTTTCGATTCTTTTTTAATTCTATCATACAAAAAATTATATCTAGTTTTGTTAAAACTTTAGATTATATAAGTAGAATCATGGGTAGAATTTCCATTATCAATTTTGAAATCGGTTCTCTCAAAACAATAAAGCTAAAATTTATGAAATCAGTCATAAATAATATTGAAGAAAAGCTTAATAATATGAAATAACATTGTTATTTAATTACAGTGTTGCTGGGGAATAGTGTTATAAATTTGTTTAAATAAAGGAATTAGTATTAACAAAAGCGTATTATTATTTAGTTTACATTTGGTAACAGGGCAGTCATTTTAAAAGAAACATTATTTCCAATATGATGTAAAATTGGGTCAAAAATTGCAAAACAATTTTCATTTATTAAACTCTTTATATAACAACTATAATTTACAAAAGCAAATTATTTTATTTTCATAAAAACATATAAAGTTCACTCCTTTGGTAGTGACAAATTTTGAACCAGAAAATTTTTAAATTATAAAATTAATTAATCTTTTTATATTATAAAATTATTTTTTTTTTGTGTACTGTATTGTTGGTTTTTTTTTACATGTTGCTTTCCATATGAATCGTTTTTGTTATCTCTTTACGTTATTGTGGTAACATATTTCTGTTAGATATTGTGTAATAAACAGCTGTTTTTCACAGTGAAATGGCTTAATGGTATATTTACATGTGATAAACACAAGTGTTCTGGTCTGGTAAAAAAAATCACTTATTCAACATTTCCATAAAAAGTAGATTATACATTTTTAAAAACATAACATTACATAAATTCATATACCTTATTAGTTACTTTATTGTAAAAGGCAAATTTTAATGTGGCAACATTGTCAACAGCTGCAATTTCTTTGTATAGTATAATTTTTTAATTGGCATCATTGTCAACGACAGCAATTTCTGTAGGAGTTGAAGCCAAAGTAATCGCCAGAAATCGGTTCATTAAATTAATCAATTATTAAAATCAAGTTAAAGGTCGGGATATTTACAAAACAATGGCCCCAAAAGCAGGAAACGTTGCTCTAAAACCTAAAGGACAAGCTTTTAAAGATAAATCAAAACCAACCGATGTTCGTCTATCAAATATACAAGCAGCCAAAGGTTAGATATATAAAGTTGCATTTTGAAATTAAGTTCAATAAAAACATTAACTATTATTTGAAATATTAAATATTTGTTAATCTAATTTTGTGTTAAAACAAAAATTTTTAAAAATTGTGTTCGCTGGTTAAGAAAAAGTTAATTTTCTGTACCAGTTGTTAAAAAAGGCGTCTTCTCTTTTTGGAAGTTTAGCCGGTTGTTGGTTACAAATGAGTGAAATAGAAGATAAGAAAGAGAGTACGATTACTCTCGAAAATTCTACATGTGCCTGAAGTAAAATGACTCATGTGATGTGAAAAATAGCATTGATTTAATTTAATTACTTACAAATGTACATATGTCAATATAATGTCTAAAAATTACTTAAAATTGGTTGTATATGAAAAAATTTACCTATAGCATTTTATGTTTTCTCTTTATTACAAAAACATATTATGACGTCATAGACGCTACAAAAAAAATATATATATATATACGGAAAATAAACATCTGTTTTAAATTTTCAGCTGTATCGGATGCTATCCGCACCAGTTTGGGTCCCCGTGGTATGGACAAGATGATTCAAGCTGGGAATGGTGAAGTATCTATTACGAATGACGGTGCCACTATATTGAAACAAATGAATGTTTTGCATCCCGCGGCTAAAATGTTGGTTGAACTTTCACGTGCTCAAGATGTTGAAGCTGGCGATGGAACTACATCGGTTGTTGTTATTGCCGGAGCTTTGTTGGAAGCTTGTGAAAAACTGTTGCATAAAGGTATACACCCTACTGCAATTTCCGACTCATTCCAACGTTGTTCTAATAAGGCTATTGAAATTTTAAATGAAATGTCTACTCCAATTGAGTTGAATGACCGCGAAACATTGATTAAGAGTGCTTCTACCTCTTTGAATTCTAAGGTTGTCTCCCAACAGAGTAGCTTATTGGCTCCCATTGCTGTAGATGCTGTTTTGAAGGTTACTGAACCCGGCCGTGAAGGAGCCGTGGATTTAAAGAACATCAAAGTTATTCAAAGTTTAGGTGGAACCGTTGAAGATACTGAATTAATTGATGGTTTGGTGTTTACAACACGTTCTGCTGGTACTAACGCTCCTAAACGCATAGAAAAGGCCAAGATTGGTTTGATACAGTTTTGTATTTCAGCACCAAAAACCGATGTAAGTGTAATTTAATGTTTTATAAGTAAACCAATATATAATAATCCTTAAATGTTCAAAAGAGAAAGCATAAACAAAAGTTGACCCTCCCAAAAAGAACTAACTGAAATCTGGCATATTTTTTTAGTTTTATTGAAAAATTTATTTAATTATTTAATTTTTAATTTTATTCGGACAAAACAAACATTTTCGAAACGATACTTTAATGCAGATATTCAAAATTTTTATTTAGTTATTTTCATACTGATCTCATACTAATATACATAGGTAAACGAGAGAAGGTTATTATTATTATTATTATTATTATTATTATTA
>JACGTJ010001963.1:21322-38814 GCA_014858695.1 Chrysomya rufifacies | reverse complement strand
ACTTTCAATTCATTTGGTCAAGTAGTTTTGGCGTGAGCTTGTTTTAATCAGACGGACAGATGGACATCGTTAAATCAGAATTCGATGAGGATCAAGAATATATATACAATGTAGGGTCTTAGATGAGTCTTGCTTGGTGTTACAAACCTTTGGTGGTGGAGGGTATCGTTTAAAGCTTGAATCGTATCGATTATTTAAAAAATCTAAAAAAAAATTATAATTACTCAAATATAATAATAATAATAATTTTAGTCGTAAATAAAGATTATTTTTGAATTTTATTTTCTTTTAAGAATTTAATAAACAGTAAACAATAAATTTCACAAAACATCAACTTATTACAAAGGTAAGTATTTTCGAGAAGTAATTAAGATATCATGTATGTTTTTAAAGGCCAATACAAAATTTTCAATTATTTAACAAATCTTCTTAAAATGACTAACTTTTTTTCAATTTTTTTACATCTTGAAATTATTATATGAGATTATCTTTATTATTAATTTCATTAACTTTTAATTTTTAAAACGAAACATTTAAATCTAATAAATACATCCGAACATATAAAATTGTATGAAAAAACTAACCTTTGAACTTAAAAAAACGGAAAGCGATATTTAAAAATTTTGGAGAAAATTATAATGACTTAAAGAGTGTATATACCAAATTTAATCGAAATCGGAAAATGCAGGGTACAATGCATGTTTGAAAATTTTTGTTTTGTTCTGTAAAAAGTTTAAATAGCATCCTAAACATCCCAGCTATTAATGTTTCATTTCAGCCAGCTGTTTGCTTAAACGATACATTACAATTCCAATGTTACAAACAGAACCAGTATTGTCAATTTTCTTATTTCTAAATGTTTTATTTTGGCAATGAAATACCCAAAATTCATTTCCCTTTTTTTTGCCTTTATTTTGGTTTATACACGATTTTCAATTGTTTGTAAAGGCATTTGTAATTACATGTTATATAAAATTAGTTGATTGTAAATTTTCTTAATAAAGTTCTTGATTTTCTTCCTTTTATTTCTGTTTTCTTTTTGTTTAAATGTTACATATTTTTTTATTTATTAAACACATATACTAAACATAAAATTTTACGTGAATTTTTTAAGTAAAAAATACTTTGCAACTCTGTTAGGAATGTAAAGGAAACATAATAAACAAATTTTATTTAAAAACAGAGAGCATGTGAACTTTATTAAAAGAGAGAGAAACAGATGTTGATGAAACACAATATTAAATAACGGAAATGTAGTATATTTCCTCTTCTCTATACAAGCTAAAGAATATATGCATGTGTGTGCATGTACGTGTGTTGATATTAATTGTGTACATGAAATCAACAGTATAATTGATCTAAAGGAATTTCGTCATTATTGTATAAAGAATAATTTAGTGTAGGAAGAAATTCTTCTATAACCCACCACCATTGTATTTTTGAGAAGGACACGAGTCTGTCATTTAAAAGAGTCTGTTTCGTTTCCATAGTGTTCCAAGTTCATATTGGCCACATGTGGCTGTAGTTGACGCAACAAAACTTATTTACGACATTGTGAGCCAATGTATCTATTTTAGTTTAGTCTGTCAGTCGATTTTAAACTTTCTTCGCCGGTGGACGTCTGATTTCGTGAATGTGTTTTTTTTTATTTTTCTTCTGACCCCACATTGTAAGGGGGAAATTGAATAAATAAAATCAAGGAAAAATAAGAAAAAAGCAAAAAAGCAAAAAAGAAAAAAATGAGAATCTATTGCATTTAAAGCAATCAAATTTAATGTGTTAAATTTTTGCACATGTGTTTGTCTCTATGTTTATGTTAATGTGAGTGATGGTGTGAGTAAATGAATAATTGAGTTTTAATATAAAGTAAAAAATAAAAAAGAAAAATTGTAATAATTCAATTTATTAAAGTGAATTAGTTGCCAGTAAAGTTGTCGTCGACTAAGTGTAATCACGTTTACTCTCTTTCATTTTGTATTTGTTTTGTTGTCTTCAATTCAAGAGCAATTTATTTACATTTTGCTATTTTATAGTCAAGTGGTTCAGACACGTGCATTAGTGTGGGTGTATGTTTGAGCATGTATGTGTATTTGTAAATAAATACAAATTTTCAAGTGTAAACAATAACAACATGCATGCGTGTACATATGAATTGAATATTCACGGTCCTATAAATTCATTTGGGCTTATAACCAACAATCCGTCCTTTCGCTATATTGAAATTAATTTCAAATATTAATGACCTTCTATTGAGTTTATTCTGCAATTCATATTCGGAATTGTATCGTGAACTTAACTTATTGCATATTGCTTTCTAATAATGTACAATATCTACATACTTCGCTAATTCATGATGAATTCTAAACTTTGCTGATGTTGGTCGTATTTATTTATTTATGTATATGAATTAAATGAAAAGTAATTTTATTATTGCTGATAATTTTATACGCCTACTTTGGATATTTTGTCGTCAAGAAGATTAACGACACTGACCGGCATAAGTGATTTTAAGTGGATAATTGAGAGAAGAGCTGGTGAGTGTGTGGTATTCATCCAAGTATAGTTTATATTAGTTTATTAAATCACTTTTTATGATAACGTACCACTCATACGTGTAATGTATGTATGTCTAAATTTTAATTTATTTTTTAATTGATTGTACTAGTTGAATAAAACTAATTGTAAGATTTCATAACACATATTTCTATCACAATTAATGCAACAATAACTTTGGAATGAGACCGTTTAGAAATTTGTGTATTTTTTATATTATTATCACTCTAATAAATTTTCAAGTAACATGAAGTAACATTATTAAGATATCAAAAAACTATGGAATATACAAACATTATACTTTTAATTGGTTTTAATAAGTTGGTAATCCATAGAATTTATCTTCTTGTTTCAATAAAAGTTTTTCCATCCTGAAATGGTTTTAGTATAGATTTCAATTAGATACAAAACTTGCTTATTGTATTTGAAATTATTGCCACTGATACACTTCAGAGGATTCAGGCATCGATTCTGATAATTTAAATATAAATTTAATATTAACCAGAAAATCTTTTAGAACACCAATTACAATGTACTTTTCCAGAGATATATAACCAAATTTTGTATATAATTTTCGAACATTTAGCAACAAATATTTGACAATTATTAAATTTTTATTAATTTTAAGTACAATATGTAAATTTGGATTTTAAATATTTGAATATATTTATCAACATTAAAATTATTCTCTTTTGGGTTAAACAATGCAAACATAAATAAGTAAGAATATTATATATTATATTATTTTGGCTGAATCTTTAATACCCACCATCAAAATATAGTTTCCCGTCACTATATTATGTTTTACTTTAAATTTCATCTTTATACCTTTATCCGTTTCATATTTATGATATAATATGTACTAAAATGCTCCAAAATTACAGATTTTCATAGGTTTTTGTTCCATAACGTCCTTATTTATAATCCGATTCTGCCGATTCAATACTAAACAAACCTTATGCCATATTTCGTCTTCCTAGCTCATCCGGTGCGATCTCTGTCGTGCTTTCAAGAGAAAGACGGACGGACATAGCTAGATCGACTTAGAATTTTACCAGGACCCAGAATATATATACATGTTGGGGTCTTAGACGAATATTTTAATTTTGCGTAACATAAGAGGCAGGTGTCAATTGTAGATCTTCTGGTTGCATTTCAACAAGTACCCAATAATCAGTTATGGTACAGACATGTTTCGTTTTTTGAAATTTTTCAAATCGGTTAATAAATAGTCTAATCGGTTAATAAATATTCGATCTATTCAATTTCATTTCAATAGATATTAACAAACTTAGGTGAAGGGTATATAATATATAAATCGTGTTTTTTTCTCGGCATGTGTTCAACAACCTCTGAATTAAACGAAAGTCAATTTCCCCAAAAAAAGCGATAGATGAGATGTTATTACAATGAGAGGATGTTGATAACAGTTTTAATATTAACTCTGAAACGCAAATGCTAATGTATAATATGCTAAGGCAACGAAGTTCGATAGATATAATATATATTTAGAAATTTTGAATTATTATATTTTGTACAAGTTATAAAATCTTTTTTCTCAAATTTTATTGAACTACAAAAGTTTTATATATTCATTTATATAAAACTTTTGTAGTTCAATCAAATTTGGGAAAATAAAAATCATTCAGAATTTGCGAGACTAGAAAAAGTATAAAAAAAATTTATACTCTACAGCACTATAGGGAAATAGTGTATAATGCGTTTGTGCGGATGTATGTAACATAGAGACAAAATACCAGAACATCCACCTTTAAATATACCATTCAGTTTAAAATCACTATCCTAGTCGATTAAGCGATATCTGTCCATTCGTCTGGTCGGCTGACTGGCTGTCCATATAAAACCTATTGCGCAAAGTACAGGTCGCACTTTTAAAGCGATCGTCTTGAAATTTGGATACAGGTTAATATTTTGGTCCAAGGACGAAGCTTATGAAATTCGGTCTGTTATTTCTCATAACCCCCATACCAATGTCCTCGCGGAATGGGCAATAATGCCTATAACTCTTTTAAATATCAGTGATTGATTATTTATTTACCACAAATATTTCTAAGCAGATCTAAACTTATTTCCTAAATTTCATTCTAATCGGTCTTATATCTCACCTAGTCCCCATATGAACGTTCTCCCGAAATGAGGGTTTTACAGCGTTAAAAACGTGGGGAAAGTTGCAGTTTTTATTGATATCTTACTGAAATTTGGTACAAATTCTTTTCCTTATGAAGTCTGTTTATATAGTGTATTTATTGGTCATAATCGGTCTATTATTTCTCATAGCCCCATACAAATGTGCAGCCGCAATGGAGAACTCTCATAAATATGAGCATAATTTATTGAAATTTAGTTAACATTATATTTGTGTAGATCCAAACATGAATCGGTACAATATTTTACATAATAATATTCTGTCCTTATATTGCACTTTTTTTTAAATTGCCATTTTGTTGCTTTGTACCAAAATTTCAATTAAGCGAAAGAAATGTTTACAACAACAGTTTTTCTTTTCACTTTTTCAACATTTCATTAAACTAAGGTATTCAAATTTTTTGATAACTAAAAAATCTTTATGAATCATGTTTTAAATAAGCAAATTTGTTTCATAAAATTATATATTGTTTCATTCATTTGAATTCCTTCGAAACATTGTTACTATAGAAAATGGCTCCAAAAAGTAGTTTCAAGTTGTTACTGAGAGAGTAAATTTTTATAATTTTCTGTTCTTAAGGCTGTCACTCATCGGAAAGAAATGTACCTCGCTTCGATAGTTTTTAAATGTCACCCTTTTGTACATTTTTTGAGTGTCGATTTAGTGATATTTGGAAGTCTAAAAAGGGGGATCGAGAAAGTTAACTCTGTAATTGGAATTTGTTATTTATTTAAAATAAAACAACTAAATTTTCCTTCTCGTTTTATATATTTTTTATGTATTTATATATTTAGAACATGTTTAGTAAAAAGTAAATGTTTAAATTTTAAGAATATTTTTAAATAAATTATTATTTTACTTATAGTGAAAGGGTATTTTTGATCTAAGACCCTATAAAGTATATATATTTTGAATGATGGGTTCAAAAGAAATATGCATGTCCGTCCGTCGGTTGGTATGTCGTTTATGTAGGCTGCCGACCATAAAACTATACAATATTTATTTCAAATCATTCCGTACATTTTCGGAAATTTCGGATTCGACCATCTGGAACAGCGAACGGAATAGGCTATTTTTGAAGGTGTGTTTTGTGTTAGACAACTTAAGTGAAGGGTATATAAGATTCGGCATAGCCGCATAGCGTTCTTACTTGTTTTTAATATAACGTTAAAAACACAACTTCACTTTTTAAAGTTATGCATTCACTGGGTCAAATTTTTTAATTCTCTCTGTTTTGTTTTCGCTCCGAAAAGTAAGATATCATTTTAGACTAGATTTTCAGATCAAAAGTCGATACTAATTTAGTTATTATTATAAATTTGGGAGTATTTTATATTTCATACATAAAAATGTTACCAAATGGTCACTTTTCCGATAGTTTTATCGCCAACTATCTTTCAAGTAATGGGAAACTCAAACTAATTTGGCGAAACCATTATTCTATTTCTTTAATCCAAAAAGTATGTTGGAATAGTTGAGGAAATATTTAATGATCCCTAATTTACATTATCATTTCAGTCTAAATAATATTAGTAAATATCAGTTAGTAAATAAAATACAAAATGGTTTTGTGGGCAAACCTAATGTTCATTGTTACTTCATATCCAGATATCAGCTGGAAATGATTGTCGACAATCGATTCCTTTAATATTTATTGCTTAATAATGCATATCACGTATCAGGTCTTATGTTCGAATAAGTTTTCATTTTGATGTGTTTGTTAGTATATGTACAAATTCATCGACGTTCATACAAACATAAAAATTTACAATCAAACATGCATTGTAAATTTGTATGTATGTGTATTAGTCAATTTTTCGCTTTCCTTGTGGGTTTATGTGCCATCAATCGTTGCAATCCACGTGTCTTAGTGCTTTGAATTGTTTTTTTGGTAACATTGTTGTAACATATTTTGAAACAGAATTTCAGTAGTTATTTTTCTTTATCGTAAGAATTTGGAAATAAAAACAGTGATGGACAAAAGAAAAGCAAATATTACATACAAATAAGAAAATACTAATTTTGGCCATTAATTAAATTGAAATTCCGTTGTAAATATTTAGTTTGCAAATTGAGCCTGTCACAAAATTTTCGATTGTATTAACGATTTTTTAATCTGTATTATTAATTAACGATGTCTATAGTTAATGTATTATAAAAACGAATATCGATAGAATAGTTTTATTATACTATTAAAATCAAAATTTATAAACATAAGTGAAATTTTAATATGTGTTCAAGTCTGTGCACTATTTTTTGTTAAAATAATATTAATTTAACGTTTTGAGAAAAAGGAAACTGTATTTTTTTAGCCATATTTTACCTTATTATTAAATTTGTTAACAATCATATTTTTATTGCTTTGTTGTTTGATTTGTTGTAATATTACAGATATTTTCTTATTTTATATATTTGTAAAATTGTTCACGCATACCTCAGTAGAAGAATCAACTTGCTTGTAAATAGTTTTCAAAAAACAAATTTGGCATAATCAATGAAAAATGTCAAATAAGTTTAGTGTAAAACACAAAATATAGGAGTTATTGCAAATGTAATGAAACTTAACAACGGATTAGTTTTGTTTAAATCATCGAAACATGCTTACATACCTAATCTTAAGGAATTTTATGACTATTAAAAACAAAAACATGTAATGAAATATTTACATACAATTGCAGTGTAACTTTCACTCTCTGACTGTTGGTTTATATTCAAAAATGCTCGTAAATAAAATGCAAGTCGGTTCTCTACAAACCCTATCAGTATTGGCAAATGTATTCCAGAATAGAGGTTCAAAATAAATCATATAAATAATTTTATATTTATATATAAAATCCGCAATAATCGTCGAACATATCACAAATTCAATTATAGTTGCCATTTATTTTAAGGAGAAGTAATCCTAGTTTAATCCTCTTAAACTAGGATTACTTTAGATATTATTATTTTTTTTTAACAAAAGTGGTATTTATATTCGTTATATTTATAAATATCGTTAAGCTTTTAAGATAAGTGTTTTTGTAGTAAATTCGACGATATATTTTTAACTTAAAGATAGAATTAACTACTATAGAAGTCGGTAACTAATAAATTTTTGTTACTAAGGAACAATTTGTTGCCGTTAAAAAATTAAAGAACTGTCATAATGGTGCATAAAGTTCCTTTAAATCACCTAGTTTCAGATAAATTCTGAAAGAAGTAAGAACTCAGTGTACTAAATATTGTTTTGAATACATTGCATTTACAGAAAAAGAACTGTCTTCGAACGCTATACCGCACTGTGTAAATCAGAAATATTTAATAGTATCACATGTTTATCACAAATGGTGTGACAAACAATACGATTTGCTACTTTTCTTTAGTTGCTTCTTACACATTCAAAACGTATACTCTTCAAAACCTCATTCTTATCAAAACGTTTTATTAAAATCGCAGTATTTTATATCGTTTATATTAAAATCGCAGTATTTTATATCGCAGTATTTTATATCTTTGTGCAAAAAAAGTCTCACTGGAACATTTCAAACTTTGAACACTCTGCTAAGGACTACCAAGTAAATACTTGCCAACGTAGCGCATGAAAAAGAATACGAATTTTATACTAAAAGCGCATGAAAGGCTACTTTGGATAGAAGGCTAACGGATGATATATAAATTATTTAGATGACTTAAAAAGAAAGAAAAATGAAATCTAAATTTAAGTTCAGTTATTTTATTTATTTTGATATTTATTTTATTTGAATTCCACACTATTCAAAGATATGGAAATTTGTTATGTAAATTAGAAAATTTATTTTTCATTATAGTACAAATTAAACATTTTATGTTTTAATTTTGTCTGCCACTGTGTTTAAAATGAAATTATGTATGAAAGTCAGGATGTAACTGAGTATGCAGCCGTCTGTCTATGTTTGTGTTTCTATACATATTAGAACTGGTGTATTACAATTCATCGAATCTGATGCAGCACAGTCCATTGGCTTTGCCAAGTTTTATTATACGGAAAGTTGTGGCATTAGCAACTGACAACGGTGTGTTGTGTGTGTGTTGCTTATGGAATATGTGTGTAAAGATGCTTGTGATTGAGTTCCTCAGTTGTATATTCGTCTATGTATGTGTCTGGTCGTCAGATATTCAACTTGAGTACTGCAATAACGGCAACGACAAGTCATTATTTATGTGGGCTCAGGTACAGTTTATTTTTATCGATTCATTTACTATTTTTGTTACTACTTCGACTGCTATCTGTATGAATTTCATATTAGACTTGGTCGAATCTGTAATACCCATAAATATTTATACAGTTTATATAAATTTGTATCCCTATACTAAGTCTTCGTTTTTGCGGATATTGCCCTTTAGACTTATATACCTTCACTAAAGTAGGAACAACCATATCTAGATCTCAAAACCCATAGTAGAAAAATCAATGTTGTAAATGTACAGAGAAACTTGTGATTTGTATATCCTCCATTAATAATTCGATGAAGGGTGTATTGAGTTTCTCATCCCATTTATAACATGTTAAAACATTCGTCTAAGACCCCAACATCTGTATGTATTCTGAGAACTGATAAGATTCCAAGACGATATAGCGATGTCCGTCTGTTAAAAGCAGAATAGAGATCACACCAAAGGGGATACGAAAGTAAAAAATATTACTATTATGTCTGGTTTATTTGGTATTGAAAATGGACAAATTTGTTTTTATAAAAGCGTAAGTTATGGACTTATAAAATGGGTCATTTTGGGCTGTTATATTTTAAGACTATAATTATAAAATGAATGAAATTTTGAACTACTAATGGTAATAAGAAATTTGGACCCCAAAATTCCATATTACATTTCTGTGAATATGTTCGATTCTGTACAAACAGAAAATGGGCATAGCTCTGCTAACTTTTATTATTTCTGTTACACATGTCTTGTTAATAGTGGGTATCAAAGATTCGACCAAGTCGAGTATAAACTTGTTTTTATCTTTAAAAATAAGAATATCTAACAAATTTTATGACCAATATGTTTTGTATCCTGTTTACTTTCGCTTCATTTTGTTTTATGTCCTTTATCGATATGAGATGAATAAATATCCATGAACGTTAATAAATGAAATTTTATGACAAATACACTACAAGACTCGTGCAATAGATTATAATATATAATTTATATGTAGAGAAACTAAAAACAGTTTGTAAATGCAGATACTTATACATACATAGTTACTGTAATACATCAATATATCGATAGAAAAATACATTGAATTTTATAACCTGACATCATCCAATCATAAAATTATCAAAATATCTATCAAGTTAAAACCAAAAAATGTATTGGATAAAGAAAGAAAACATTTTTAAATTGCTACCTTAAGGATTTGATGCTGCAGATGATGATGATTATGATGATATTAAGTATGTGTATTCCGAGTTAAAGGCAATCTTCAAAAGTTGGCTAAGAAACAACAATTTAAGATGTTTTTATTTCTCATATGCCTTGTTATTTTCGTAGAAATTTGGGTTTAATGGTAAATTGTGTAAAGTTTAAATTTATTTTTAAACATTTACTTTCGTATTAAAGATTAATACATATATTTTAAGTTGCGATTTATTGAAAAATACAAGTGATAATAAGTGATTTAGTCTGTTTAAAATGTGTTTTAAAAATGTTTAAATATAATACATTTAAAATAGAATATTTTAAACTTTTTTTCATGTAGCTTTATGCAAAATACGAATTTGAAATAAATTTTGTTTTTTGTAACCCGAAAAAAGCTTAAGGTGTCCTCTTCAAAACGATATATATGATTATGCACATGTTTTGACACTTCAGTTGAACTTTTACGCATTTGATTGAAAATACTCCTAAAATTTTTGTTAACAAAAAAAGTCAAATCAAATCAAAAGTTATTCTATTGAACAATAGACTTGGGTTCAATACTAAAATATAAATTTAAACACTATTTTTAGGAGTCTAGTCTACTTAGAACCTTAAGTTATTTATATGCATAAAACCTCATTTCAAAGGGAACATTTGTATAGGAATAGGTAAAATAGTGGACCGATCACGATCATTAATTTAATCTCGATATTTCCGAAATTTATGATCGCATCAACATTTTACATGGGTTTACGCGTTTTATCTATAATTTTGTATAAAATAATGGAATGGTTGAATCAAAATTTAGTATATTATTTAACCCTAGCATTTAAAATTATAAAAAACGACATGTTACCCGAGTATCCAATGTATGTTTTGTTAATTTTATGCACAAAGCTTTGTTTACATTTCACTGAGGTCATTTAATGGTTAAAAATCTATTGCATAAATATTTATACTGTCCTGCCGTTCGTCTGACTGCGGTCTATATAAATTTTTGTAACTTGCAATTTTAAATATAATTTTATAATATATATTATATATTAACCATAAATTTTTCATAGGAAACATAACTAATTTTATAGAAAAAAGAAATTTTTATTGAAATTTTACTAAAATAAAAACTGCCAAGAAATTAATGAAATTGATAAATCATCAAAATTTGTAAGAAAAGACGTTTTTAAAATATTTAATATAAGAAGTTTATACTAAAAGTGTAAATTTGACATTCAATGTATCAATATATAATTACTAAATGGAATTTTGTCCAGTGAGATTAAATATTTGACCACTGTGTATCGTGTGTAATCCTTTGTATAAGCATTATTTTCGAACTCTTAAAATGCATTGAATTTAAAGCATAAGATAATTTTAGAGGATAATTTAAAGTCAAAATTAAGTCGAAAATGTTAATATTTACATTGTTACATTGTGTATTTTATAAAAGCTATATTTTGTGTTTAGCAATTATCATATTTGGACCTAATTTTTGACCTGTAACAGTTAACAACCATTATAACCAATATTAATTTTTGTTTATATTACAAAATATCTGCAGAAAATTAGTTCTATTTTTGAGGACATGTTTCAGATATCGATAAACCGCTTAAATATATTCACTAGTATCAAATGTATGTCTACATAAGCGGTAGTAGCGCTTCGTTTTTTATCATGGAAAAAGTACAATACAGGGTTTGTTAATAATGTAAAATATTATAGCATTATTTAACTACAAGCTCCCGATATGTATACCTATATATTAAAGTAAATAAATGGGACATGGGGGATTTTAGATTTCATCTATAAAAGGTTTAAATAAACGCGATAATTTAAATGTGTTTGTTATTGTACTGCCATGAATAAAAGCAAATGAAAAGAACAAAACAAAACAGTCAATGGGAGAAACAGAAAGGAATTCGTATTTTTTTGTTTAAATAATTACATTGTTTGTATATTTGTAGGATTTTAAGGTTTTTGGTTCAATTGTAACAAATGGACAACAAATAAATTGTTCCCTTAAATTCTCTATTAATCTGTTTGTGTATTCAAAACTCATAAATTCATTTAAGTGATGGAATGACTAAATACTCCACACAATCAATTGTTTTATAAAATAAATTGCTACATACATACATACTTACACCCATTTATTGTGTAATGAGGTAAGGGATTTCAATCATTAATGATTTCGCCAATGGATGAAATTTAACGTTTAACAAATGAATATGTTCTGCTATAAAAAAGTTTATACTTTATAGAAAATATATTATATAACTTTTCTTTGCAATCCCATACAGTCCAATAATACTAATGAAAAAGGAATTACCAAAACATTTTCATTCAAACGAAGTTTTTATTGTTATTCGTCTTTTGAATAGAAACATATTCAGTACAATGTTTCTGCTATTAGTATGAAAAGCCGTTATGTCAATATGAATAATAAAATTATTAATCGCATACCTGTATTATGCAAATTCTTATCTGTCGAGTTTCCCTTCCGAATTTAACACAATATAGTGTATATAAGATGAGCAGTTGATTAAATTACAGTATCCGATTCCAGTGCCAAAGCTAATGTGTTATAAGAATCTTATATATCATCCGTTGGTGGCGGAAATATTTTCAATGATATCAGTAAGCTTGTCAATTAACATGAAAAGGAGTCTTTTAACTTTAGCTAAGTATGCAGCTGATCCCATCAAAACAATTGCGCGAGATTATGGGTCCGAAGTAGTTAGAACCTCGAGCAGTTCATTAGGGAGCTACATTTCCCAATCTCTAAATTGAAGTCTAACAAATTGTTTAAAAGTTCCAAATTTATGTCCTAGAAAGGATATATGCTAAATCTACGTTTTATTTAAAAATTTTTATTTATTATTTTTTTAATTTTAATTATAATTCGTTATTAACCTATAATTACATGTTTTATTTATATACATCAAAATTTATTATAATTTTTGTATTTTATTAAAAATGTTGATATATATTTAAATGAAATAAATAGTAAGTTTCTTATAAATAACTATTAAAACTATTTACAATAAAAATAACGTTTTTTTTTAACAAGAATCATTTTTACATTTTAAATATTATAATAACGTGAACTTTGAATTTAATTTAGTAAAAACAAATTATAAAAAATAAAAACTAATTATGTATGACTATTTTTGCAATAAAATATAACAAAATAAATAATTCAAGATGTCACATGAAAAATATTAAAGTGGCAATAGAAAAAATGAATAATCAAAAACATCCTGAGTTACATGTAATGTGATAAGAATAACATTAATATTTATTGTTTTTAAGTAACATTTTCCATTGATGTTTGTCGAACTATTTTATACTTTTTCACCACTCAAACTAACAATATTATAGTAATTATGATCTGGAAATCTTTCTAGTTCAATGTAATCCATTTCGGTATGTAATAGTTTATCGAGCATTTTTACCAATTCTCCAAATGAAGGTCGTTCGTTAGGATCCTGAGACCAACAGTAATACATTATATTATAAAGTTCTCGTCTACAATGTTCTGGTTTCTCTAATCGATAACCATCACGAACCTTAAAATGCAATCAAAATTAAAAATATTTAATGTGTTAGATTATAACATAAATACTACCTTGCGCATAACATCAGAAGCTGATATTCCTGGATAAGGCGTTGAACCTAATGTTACGATTTCCCACATAAGTATACCAAAACTCCAGATATCCGATTTGACAGAAAATATATTATCATAAAGTGATTCAATTGCCATCCATCTACAAATATATAAAAGTGTCACAAATATAAAACATAAATAAATATATTAAATAATTAAAGAAATAAATAATGGAGCATTTAAAAGGCTATTTTTTAACATCCAGAAACATGAATGCTTGAATACCTGAATATAAATTTATTCTAGATTTAGATCAAAATAAGGAATAATTTTATGTTTTACATAAAGTAAACTTTTGTATAAAATTTGAGAAAACGATGTATTGAATTGCACCGAAATTTTTACAATCGAAAATGTGAACAAATTTGTTAGTTCACATTTTCACACGTTTTCGCAGATTTTCGGCGAAAAATACATCTAGAAGAATAGAATTCGAAGTGAATTTTGTCACCTTCATGTTCATAGAGACATTTTTTGAACACCTATCTTTAAGACGGACGGATATTTTAACAATGTCCGCCCGTAAACCTTCTACAAACTTTACAGATAACATTTTTGAAGCTGTCGTCTTGAAATTTACCACAGACATATTTTGGCAAAAGGACAACCCTAAACTTGCGATGTTCGCTCCATTATTTCATCTAGCCCCTATACAATATACCCCTCGGTATAAGGTTTTAAGCTCATTAAACTAGCTTAAATGATAGAATAACGATACCTTAAAAACTGATACAAATATAGCCGGGAGTGAGATTTTAAACATATAAATCGCTTAAATGAGTTTGTAATTTAATGAAAATTAGCATGTGTAACTTTCTTATTTTTTTAATTATGTGCTCAGTATCACTTTAATCGGCTCATTATTTGGTCTAGCACCCATTAGTATGGGTGCTAGACGAAATAATGAGCCAAAATAAGGTTCAAAATGCTTAAAATTCTTAAGTATTGTCATTATTGGTAATTATTACATAATTTACTTATATTATTAATTCAGTTCTCAAGATACTCCAATTTTTAAGTTTGCTTACCTGATTGGTAATTTGCCTTCACTTTTTCGTTCGTAAACCTTTGAAGTGATAACATCACGTGCAAATCCAAAATCTGCCACTTTACAAGTGTGATCATCTGTAATCAATATATTACGGGCTGCAAGGTCTCGATGTATAATCTAAAATTGCAGAATAATAAGTCATTCAAGAATAATAGTACAAAAGATTTTATAACTCCGAAAATTTTTAACATTCCAGAGTATTCGGAGAGAATTTCTTTTTATTTTTCCGATTTAACGAACTAAATGTAACAATGAAAATTTACAACATACCCCACGTGATGTTAGATAATCCATACCCTTGGCCACTTGATACATAAAAGATGTCAAGTCACCGGAGGTCAGAATATTCGATTTGCCATGTGTATTTCCATAATGCCTGAAATTTAAAATGTTGGTTATGTGTATCATGGTTATTAGGTATATAAAATGAAAAAGTCTTTCATAAAATGAGAAAGTTAGATCTCATTTTATGAGAAACTACTCACCTTTCAGCCCTTGAATTGCGAAGATAACTTTGCAATTTACCACGATTTACATATTCAATAATTACAAATATTGGATCCTTGTCCGTGCAGCATCCCAAAAATCTAACAACATTTACATGTGGTTCCAATGACTTCATTACCTTTTTATAATTAAATAAATGAATAAAAATTTTCATTTAATATGAATAAAAATGTAAATTTAATAATTTGAGATTTTGTGATTAATTAGATATATGAGGACCAAAAATTTTAATTGTTGTAAACATTTTACAAAGTACTTTTCATAAAAATATTAATAAATATTAAAAGAATTATTCGAATCTATATGAAGACTAAATATCTTAATAATTCTAGAAATTTGAAAAATTTTGATTTTTTTCCCTTTATGATTTATTTATATCAAGTTTTAAGATGTATGGATGTGAGAACGTTCTAGATTTTCTAAAAAAATATGAAAAAGGTAATTTTTTTTTTTTTTTTGAAAAAGTTTCATAACTATCTTTAACAATACCATAATTAACTTCTCCACTAAACGGCATACAGGCCATTTTTTATAAATACTTCACTGAAAAATTTATACAATTTTGTAACCTAAAATAAATCATATTCGTAGGATATTAACATACAAACTCCTTATATTCCCACACATTTGTAGATAATTATATATATTAGGATGGAACAAGAAATTTTTTTTTCGAATTTTATATCAACTTCAATAAAGAAACATTTTAAATATCTAATATTTTCTGGATTAATCGCATTAACACTGAAGTTTGCTGCGTATTTTTTAAGAGAATTATCGTTTTTTGATTTGATTGTAAAAATCGGAATTATTATATTTAATATTTATTTTATCTGAAAGTATATTTATTAATAATTTATATGTCTAATATTTTTTTGCTAGTAGTCACTAAAATATTTTACTTTAAATTCATTAAATAACTAAAAAATTTGAGTTTTTCAAAGTTGTTTGAAAGCATGATAAGTTTAAAAATATTATTTCCATTAAAATAAAAATTAAATGAATTCTACTTGCGTAATATTTATTTTTTCTACCTTGTCATTATAAAATACTTCGATTTTAACAAAACTTGGTGATAATAATGAGATAGTGAGGGTTTTTGATAGACTCACTGAAACATTTTAAATTGCAGACACCCAACAACAAGCAAGTGAAATCTTAACAAAATAGTACACTATTGATTGGTATTTATCAAGGAAAGGAAAAACAAATCTATATTGAATGAATTATAATTACAATCAGGTAATTTCTTTAAATTCATAAGATAAGCGATATAAGCAAAAACGCGCCTTTAGACACATATCGTACTCGGGATTTTCGTTGATTTTTAATAAATATATTTTTTTTTTATAATTATTTATTATACGAAGAAAATTCAAAAATTCCAATTATTTTATCACTCCAGCCTAATGAATATGTTTGTCGTTCTGATATAAAATATTTTCTTATCTGTGTATAAGAAAAACCTTGCAATTTTAAAAGAAGCATTTACTAACTTCAAACTGTGTAGTTTGCCAAAAATGCTTTTACACAAACGTTGCACATTTTATTTATTCTCTGCACAGTGTAGCAAAGTGCTAAAGCCGGTTAAGCTCTGATTAAAGTGAAATACATGAGTTCACTTATATACATTTTAATGTAATATGTTCTAAATTTCAATACCAGTAATCTGTCCCAAATTTGAAATCGATAGCTTTAAAACTGCGTCCTGTACTCTGAGCAAATGGTTTACATGGACATCCGGCAGATGGAGGGACGAATGAACAATGACAAATCGGCTTAGAAAGTGATTCTAAGTCGAACGGAATACTTAACGGTGGGTATTTGGGTATTTTTTTTTCTCTATGTATGTACATACATCCGAATCTATGTTGGCGTAGAGTATAAAAAGAAAACACGAGTGCTACAGTCGCTGCGACTGTGGTCAACATTATCATTAAAAACGAAAAGGGGTTTAGACTTAAACCGAAAATAGACTAAAATACTATATTCTTATAACGATATTATTACAATATTAAAATATAGATGAAGATAAAATAATAAAAAAACAAGTGAGAATTCTATATTCGGCTGTGCCGAATCTTATATACCCTCCATGACATAGTCAGTTCTTGTTCAGCTCTAGTTCAGTTCTAGTTTACTTCTAGTTCAGTTCTTATTTAGTTTTAGTT